>JACEIK010001346.1:235909-253213 GCA_018107945.1 Datura stramonium
GATTTGATAATGAAAAGCATGTTTCTAAAGCTACCCATGATTATGATATTATTTTCAAAATGAATTGAGTAGATTCAAGCATGATAATGTTTTGGGCAAGGCCCTTATATCAAGTATGATAATGTAGTATCTCTAAAGTAAGCTTACCACATGGTTTTGGAGTAGATGCTCCCAGTTACATTTGAGCTTGTGGAATGTTTCAAAATAAAGCTTCTCATATGCATGAATTCATAATTGAGATGTATGTTATCATTGAGTTTCATTTTCTTATGATGTCGGTTGTATGCATGATTTCATTATTGAGTTTTTTCAAATGACAATGTTGAGCTTCGTTTCATACGATGTTGAGTTTATGCATGACATCAATGTTGAGATTTTTCAATAGACGATGTTGAGCTTCGTTATATACCATGTAGATCATTGCATGTTTTGGGAGAAGAGTCTAGCACCGAGCGGGCTAAGGGTTGATCACCCTATGCCCCAAAACTACGCGCCAATGTAGGTTGATACTATTATATTATTAGGACCTTCCTTGAGAGCTATCCCCGTCCCTAATGGCCCATGAGCTTGATATCGATATCATGAGAGCGTCCTTAGCCCTGACAAAGTTTTGGACGGCTCTTCCCACTTGAGTATGATAGTCGGGATCATGTAAGCTCTATAGTGGTATGTCGTTTATGTGACAAGTATCCCATTGTCTATATGAATAAGATTTGCATATTCATTACCCATGATTATTACATTAAACATGCATGTTGTAAAAGCAAGGTTTGACTCATCGTTCAGCTTTTCTATAAATGTCATATTTCATCTTTGAGTCATTCGAGTCAGTTATGATGTTATGAAGCTATGCATGGTCATATTATGATAAAATTACGATTTCAGAATGAATGCATGCAGTTCTTCCTCTCTGATTTGAAAGCTTATGATATGCTATGAACAGTTTTAAATGATTTACTTTACTTAATTGGTTTTACTTACCTTGCATACTCGGTACATTCCACGTACTGACCGCATACTTTCTATGTTGTATCATTTCATGATACAAGACCCAGCTCCCAAGCTCAGCCCTTCTCCTAGTCGGTTGTCAGAGTTAGCTCCTACTTTGTTAGTGAGTCCTCATCCTTCGAGGGCTAGACGTTCAGTTTTCTTATGTATTTTTAGTTTCAATATTGCTGAGTTAGTTAGGGTCTTGTCCCATCAACTCGTCCAGATTAGAGGCTTTTTCAAACTTATGTATGTGTTAGCTTCAGATGCTTATTCTGATTTTATGTTGAGTTAGACTTCCACTAAGTTATATTGATGATTTCTTTAGTTTATCAATGAGTTATATGTATGCTTATTCCCTGGGTCGACTTGGGGTCTCTCGGTGTCCTTTGTCCGTGTCTACGATCTGGGCCTCTGTTCAGGTCGTGACAACGAGACACCGGCAAAATGCAGGTGGGGACTCGCGAATCATCATTGAACTGCCAGTGTTTTACAGAAAACTGGGTGAAAAAATCATTCATATGGCGCCACACCGGTGTTTCACTGGTCTTGACCCGTGAAGCGCAGGTGAAACATGAGTCTGGGTAGTGGCTTGAAGCCTTGCACCCCGACCTACATTTCAATTGGCATTTCGGAAGGCCTAACTGGTGTTCTCCATTGAACACCATTCAGTGAATCTCACCCCTAAACTCAATTAAATAGAACTTCTTAACATTCGTGACTCACTCACTCATTTCACATTACAATTTTATTTACTTAAGAAACACAACAAAATAAAAATGTTGATTTGTCCTTAAGAATGATGCCAACCGATCTATCATCGAGAAAATCGTGCCTTTTTAGCACATGGTGTTACTTAGACATCACCCCAATAATTATATCCAATATACACTTCACTTCATACTTCAAACAAAATGAACATTCACAATAATAATATGCAATTAATATTCAACCCCCAGCATACCCACATAATGAGAAATATTCAATAATGAAAAAGCTCAACAATGGGTAATGGGGACCATAAGTATTGAAAATGTCAGATGCAACATGATTCACATTCTCAACAGTTATCAAAATTAAATAAATGTAAAAGCTCATGGACATATACCATTTGAGAATTAAGAAGAAGTGAAGAAGTTAAAGCTTTGTGCTTGACCAACAATGGTGATCTAAAGAGTGAAAGATTAAGTTTCTAAGAGAGAGTCTAAGTGAGTAGAAGTAAGAATAAGAGATTGATAATGGCGGTTTATGTAGGTTGAAGAGAGGGAATGTGATTCGGTAGTGGAAGGAGGGTGTTAGTGGTAAGTTCTAATTGAGGGAAGTTGGGAAGGTGAAAAGGGTATGGTTAGGTGAAAAGGTAGAGAGAGGAGGTTTTGGGAAGGTAAAAAGGGGGTTTTGTCTGGTTTGGATAATTTCTAAAGTGTTATGGGTCGGTCAAGATTCAACATACACTTACTTAACTCTACCCGCGCTAGACCTGTGAATGCCAGTGGGTAACGGCGTTTCACCGGTTCCGGTGACTTCTTGAATTCCTAGTTCACTATTTTCTAACTGCGATCCACCAACATTTGTTCAATCTTCACCTATGTTTTGCTAGTGGTTCGTAGCTTACCCTTTTATTTTCAACTTTCCTCCAGGTACACTAGTTCACACTTGCGCCAAATCCGCATATCATGGAATGCTTCCAGCGTTTCACTGGTTGAGATGTTGGTTCCCTCCTCCTTTTTATCCACTTCCACTCTCTTGTGTGACATGGCAGAAACTCACACTTGAGCACCGGTGTTTCACCGGTCTAGCGCAGTGGCCCCCCTATTTTCCTTCTCCTAGTTTCTTATCCAATCAGCCTAACAAAACAAAATCAAAAAAGCATCAAGGCATCAAAAAAATTTTTGGATTTCCTCCCAAGAAGCACCTTATTTAACGTCATGGCACGACAGATACTTCCTCAACTGTCATTTTTTGGAGGGTCATCCTCTATATTAGCCTCATCAACACGACCTTCGTCTTGTACTGCCTCATCATTCAAAACCCCTATCACCTTGCACTCATCTGAAGGCTCAGTGGTTTGACAAACCTAGAAGGTGACTTCCTCACTTCGCACTCGAAATTTAATCTTACCCAGCTCCACATCTACCAATGCTCTGTCTGTGGAAAGCCATGGTCTCCCTAAGATGATAGGAACTTTAACATCTATACCACAATCAAGTACGACAAAGTCAGCTAGAAGAATGAACTTGTCGACCAGAATCAAAACGTCCTCCAACACTCCCACTGATTTCTTTATGGATCGATCAGCCATCAATAGCTTCATTAAGGTGGATTTTGAACTCCCTGACCCAAACTTCTGCAAAATAAAGAGAGGCATCAGGTTTATGCTTGCCCCAAGATCACATAAGGCCTTTTTGAACACACACAACCTGATGGTGTAAGGGATAGTAAAGGCTCCCGGATCCTCTCTTTCTAGAGCAAGGTTTCTTTCTATTATGGAACTGCAATGATGTGTCACTTCTTGATCTTGGGCATATTTACGTGCCAAAGTGCTATGTTATACCACATTTCGAGTCATGTTTGTTGTTTAAGTTGATTACATTCTCATGTATTTAGGTATAATTGGGTGCCGAACTAACCAATATGATTAGTCTTTGTTTTGTAGGTGTTATATGCTAAGAAGAGTCTAATTATGATGGTGCACGAGCAATATGGAATGTTGGAATGAGTTGGAGGAAGATCGCTTGAAGATGTGCCAAGAAGTAGGCTGGCCGCGCCAACCAGCGTGTCACGCCAGCATAATGGCGCGTTGGGAGCCATGTCACCACATGTTGTGTGTGCAAGACCTGTGCCAGGCAGTGTGCTAGCATGATGGCGCCGTGACATGCCAGCTACGCTCCATGACTACAAGGGTTCCACGCCCTTGTTGCTCCGCGTTAGCAATGTGCCACGGCAGGTGATGCACGAAGGCACATGCCGACAACCTTGCCAGACACTCCAAAATAGTGAAGCAGCACAACACCTCTGTGCCACGGAGGGCATGCTGCTTCACCAGCAGTGTGGAATAGAGCTGGTACATGCTCGGCCAAAATTTTCAATTTCCAAAGTACTATAAATTAAACACTTGCTCCTATTTTCACTTATCACGGTTTTAATTTGGAGAATGTAGAGGAGCGAAGGAGAAGAAGGAAACTCTACCTAGGGTTTAAAATTCTTTATTATTTCATTCTTGTTTTTACATGCATTGTAATTATATTATGAATTCGTGTGTTAGCATGAGTATCTAACACCCTTATTCTAGGGTTGAGGCCACAAGGCATGAATGTTTTAGCTTAATTTCATCATTGGTTCAAGTTTTCATTTGTGCTCGTCGTGCAATCTTGATTTTATTCATTTTAACGCTTGATCACCATTGAAATGCATGTGTTAAGCTTAGGCAAAAACACAAAAGGTAGGTTAAAACTAAGAATGCAAGAAGCAATTTCAAAGTCTTCAAGACTTGATTCACAGTTAGGATAGAAATGTACCTAATTCGCCCTTCTTGGTTATAAAATGGGAAGATAGCTAGACACCAACTTGAAATTTTCGCATCACCACTCGTAGAAGTAGTTGTGAAACCAAGTTTGGTTAAATGGTTAGAGGTTAAAAAGTCTATAATCAAGGGCATTAACCCCGTAAACCGCTCCATGTAGATAATTATTTATGAATTGGTTGTCACATCCCCATTCAATGATGTAGTTGTGTGGCTAATTTACTTATGTTTAGAGGCTCGATATATCATGAAAATTTCATTTATCTTGTGAGAAAACAAATGAAATCATATAATTGATCCAATTTGAATGTAGCATTACATGATTGTTAGGCCTTAACTCTAGATGTTTCTTATTATTGTTTTCCAATTAATTAGTGATCACCTCTATATTTAAAAACCCAAATCTTAAATCTTGAAAAATCAACACTTGTGAGATTTTAATTAACACTTGAACTTGAATATTTGCTAAAAAGTTCAGTCCCTATGGGTTCGACATCCGGCTCTTCAGAGTCTCTTTACTATTTGTACGATCGTGTATGCTTGCGTGTGTGCCAGAGCACGAATAAGTTTTTGGCGCCGTTGCCGGAAATTGGAAACTTTTGGTGAATTTTTAGTTTTTGTGTAATTTTTAGTTTTTTTAACTATTCAAAATCTTTTTCTTAGTCTGTTCCATTACAGGTAACAGATTTGTCCTTGCAGCACTAATAAGGAATAGAGAACTGGGGATCCATTGTTTGAACCTAAATGACAGTTGCACTTTCTATGGAGAGAGGCTCTTGGGCGAAAGTTGCAAGTATTACAAAGACAAGTTCTTGAACAACAACATCCACCAGTTGAGCAGGAAGAATTGTTGCTAGAGCCAATGGCAGCCAGACCAGTTCGCAAAGTGGCAATCCCACTCGCAACAAATGTGACCTCCAACATATGCAAACCGAAGCCTGGAGGTAATTTTGAGCTGAAGAAGAATATGGTACAGCTGTTGCACTCGAGTGGTCAATTCACTGGCATGACGCATGAAGACCCAAAACAACACTTACATAACTTCCTGAAATTAGTGAAACCTTCATCTCCACTGGAGTGTTAACTGATTATGTAAGATTTACCCTCTTCCCAGTTTCACTTTTGGGAGAGGCGAAGAGGTAGCTGAAGGCAGAGCCACCCAATTCCATCACAACCTGGGATGACCTAGCAAGGAAGTTCCTCATCAAATTCTTTCCTTCAAGCAAGACTGCAAATCTCAGAAGTGAAATCCTTAGTTTCATGCAAAGGCCTGAGGAGAACTAATACTTGGCTTGGGAGAGGTTCAAGTCTTTGTTGAGAGACTGCCCAAATCATCAGCAGTCGAATGAAGTGTTAGCTCACACCTTTGTGGAAAGTATAGACCCACATACAAAAATCTTTCTAGACTTTGCATCGGGTGTGAAAGAACTTGAAAAGACTTATGATGAGCTGTACACTCTGCTGAACATGATTGCACAAGGAAATCTGGAGTGGCATAGTGAGTCATCTAGAGGAGCAGGTAAGAACGGCCAAGCTTACTGAAGTTGACAGTGTCAACGCTTTGGTAGCACAGTTAGCTTTACTGCAACACCAAATGATGACTCAGTTCAACAAATTTAATATGACCATCCATAGACACAGGTTAATGTAGTTCAACCAGCTCCTAGCTAGTGTGAGATTTGTGGAAATAATGGACACAATGAAAACTCTTGCTGAGCTATCTAAAGTTAGTGAAATTTGTAGGTAATGTTCAGAGAGGGAATCAGAATTATGGGAACACCTACAACAAGAACTGGTAGAGTCACCCAAATTTTTCTTGGGGTGGTAATAAGAGTCAAAGCTACCAGCAGCCTCAACAACAGTAGTACCAGCAACAGAGCAGGCAGAATAACGGCCAATCCAGAAATAGCAACATTGAGGAGATGTTGCAGAAAATCATGGCCAACCAGATTCAAATGGCAGAAAATCAGGAAAGGATGTCTCAGACTTAAAGAATCAGCAGATGGCCATCAGAAACATAGAGAAGCAAATGGGTCAATTAGCATCTTCTCAACATAACATACCTTAGGGAGGCTTACCAAGTGATACCGATCCAAAATCCCAATAGGTCAATGTATCAGTTTGAGGAATGGCAAGCAGTTAGCTGACGCACCACAGAAGTTAGAAGAAAAATGAGGTGTAGCCAGAGTTGTCCAGACATGTTCCGTCAGCTGATAGAGGAGATAATCAGAGTGCTGCAGCACAGAATGCACAATCATCATTGCAGCCAGTATAGAGACCACCACTTTCATTCCCAAAAAGCTCAAGAAGAGCAAGGAGGAAGCTTATTTAAGAAGTTCTTTGATATCTTCAAAGAACTTCACATAAATTGCTCTTACTTGATGTTTTACAGGGAATGCCTATGTACGCTAAGCACTTGAAGGATGTGGTGGCTAACAAAGTAAGCGTGGTGGATGTCCAGAATGTGGCACTCACTGAGGAGTGCAGTTTCAAGGTAATGAACAAAATGCCTAAAAAGCTGAAAGACCCAGGGAGTTTCACCCTCCCTGTACAAATAGGTGAAGCCGGAATAATGAGGGCCTTGTGTGATTTAGGGGCGGCAGTGAATTTGATGCCCCTATATCTGTTCAATACACTTTGTTTTGGGCAACCAAGGCCCACAAGAGTGATGCTGCAGCTGACGAACAGTGGCCCAGAGGGAATTATTGAGGACCTTCTCATCAAAGTAGATAAATTTATCATACTTGCTGATTTCATAATTTTAAATTTTAAAGTAGATGACAAGGTATCCCTCATCATGGGATGACCATTTTTGGCTACTAATGGAGTTATCATTAATGTAAGAGCTGACACCCTCAAAATAAGTGTAAATGATGATGAGGAGATCTTCATAGTATATCGGGAGATCAACCCACCCACACATTACAAAGATCTTTGCAAGAATAGTTTTATGATAGATTCCAAGTGTGGGTGGTGGATTCCATGGGTCCACTTTGCAGGACACCATGAAAATTAAGCCCGAGTATGATAGGAAAAAGAAGATGAAGAAAGTGATGGAAGAAAAGAGGGACATTGTGGAGGTTGTTCCCTCTAAAAGTAAAAATAAAAGGAGATGGTTCCAAAAAAGGGAATACTTGTTTAACGATATCCTGAAAAGGATAGTTTACATCGTGCCGTGATGTAAAATCAAGTGCTTCTTAGGAGGCAACCCAAGAGTATCACAGGTACAATTTCTCTTCATTTTGTTTTTGATTTTGTTTAGTTTCACTTTTTGTTTTTGTTTTGGTTGGTAAGAACAAATAGAGGGGAAGTATGAGTAACCTTTGAAGCAGAAGCTAAGGAGCATGGACAAAAATATGAGTGTGGAGTCGGTGAGCCACGTGTTCTAAACATGATGAAAACATGATGCTAGCTAGGCTTGGAGGCCTCAGGAAGATCTCTCACCTTTAGAATTGATTTTAAATGATGCTTCGGGGACGTAACATATTTTAATTGTGGGGTAAGTGGTAATTTAAAATTTTTGTGATGTTGGTTTCGGGTGAATTTGGTGCTGGGTATAATAATTTTTGATGAAAAAGTTTGAGTTGAGCACATTTCATCCACCCTTTGGTTTTTCTTTTCAGTCCTTTTTTGAAGGGGGTCACTTTGAACTGAGAGAATAAAAATTTTCTGTGTCCGTACATAGTGTTTTAATCATAGGTAAAGATTTTTCCGACGATGGATGGATGAGGACTGTCTTGAGGGAGAATTAGTCAGTCGGTGTTATTTTTGAACTCTTAGCTGATTGACTATTTGATGCTCTTGTTAAGTGCTATACATGATTGTAAGATGCAAGTTGTTTTTAATTGTGAAGCATTTTGAATATAGTGTATGACTTTGTTTAATATATTTAGGCTCAGGAATTTTACTTTGTATGCTTAAATCTTAATTTTGAATTCATGTGATTAGCACGTGCACTAAGTGTAATTGTGTTAAGAGTCTACTGAATCTGTCTTAAATTTAGCATGTGCACTAAGTGTATGGTTTCTTGTATATTTCATGCTATTATTTAGTGTCTAGAACTTTCCTGGTGTGTATACAAAATGAAATGAGGGATGTTAATTATAAGAGATGATCGAGTCATTTCTTTGAATGAGCCTAACTCCCACCCTGTGCTTTACCTACCTTAATGCAAAATCCTAGTTAACCCCATTGAGCCTTTAGCCTATTCTTTGTTAGCCACATGAAAAGCTTAATCCTTTTCCTTAAATATACCGGAATTTTATCCAAAAATCCTAAGCGCTTAAGCGAAAGATGCATAAGAGTGAAAGGAGTGAGAATTGTGAAAAAGAAGGGAACTAGTGATTGTGGAAGATGGAGGAAAGACTAGAGGTGCACTTATTTGAAAAATGCATAAGTATTGGTAGGGGGTAAGAGAACAAAAGAATGAAATAGTTGCTTTAATACTCCTTACTAATAAGCTAAGTGTGCTTAAATAAATAGGGAAGCGAAAGAGGAAATTGATGAGTTGAAAAGAGAAAAAGGTGAAGTAGAGGAAGAGAAGGAGCTTAATGAGAGCAAAAGTGATGTATTAAAAGCGCTTGGTGAACATAGTCACTATTACTAGCCAGAATAGTACCTACCCTCACCTTACCTTACATTACAACCCGATAACTTGATCTTACTTTCAAACGTTCCTAAATTAGTAGAGTAGAGCACTAAAGGAAAGCTTATGGGTCAGTACATATTGCATGTGAATTCTTTGTGAGAGTGAGTGTAATTCATATTTATATACCCATACTTCCAATATTTGAAAATTTGAGAGTGAAAACGGGTATCTCTCTTGTTATGAGGGCACATGTTTGAGGAAGGATGAAATTCATGTTGGAATTCTTGATGGGTTAATTTGCATGAGTTTGCTAAGTTTTAGTGTCGATTCTTGAGGCTAAGAGGTCTTAACTTGGTTGTATGGGATTTTAGTTGGTTATATATATATCGCATGCTTTGTTTTAAACATGCTATCTAAATCAATCATTGTAGCCTTAACTTGAGTCGTCTCGCTTCAATTGGTTATGTGTGAGTCCTTCGTGTATATGATATGTAATGGAGTTGTTCGAGGAAGAACAAGGTTTTAAGTGTGGGGTAGTGATCTTGGGCATATTTACATGCCTAAGTGCTATGTTATACCGTATTTCGAGTCATATTTGTTGATTAAGTTGATTACATTCTGATGTATTTGTGTATAATTGGGTGCCGAACTAACCAACATGATTAGTATTTGTTTTGTAGATTTAATATGCTAAGAAGAGTATAATTATGATGGTGCACGAGCAAGACGGAATGTTGGAATGAGTTGGAGGAAGATCACATGAAGATGTGCCAAGAAGTAGGTTATCCGCGCCAACTAGCATGTCTCGCCAACACAATGGCACGCTGGGCACTGTGTCATGCACATGCTATGCGCGTGAGACCTGTGCCAGGCTGTGTGCTAGGGCGATGGCTCTATGCCTTGCCGGCCAGGCTCCACGACCACAAGTGTGCTACGCCCTTGCTGCTTCGTGTCCAGAAATGTGCCACGGAAGGCGATGCGCGAAGGCACATGCCATCAACCTTACCAGGTTCCCCAAAATAGTGAAGCGGCGTGACACCTCCGTGCCATGGAGGGCATGCTGCGTGATCAGCAGCGTGGCACGGATCTGGTCCATGCTCGGCTAAAATTTGCAATTTCCAACGTACTATAAATTAAACACTTAGCTCCTATTTTCATTTATCACGATTTTAATTTGGAGAACGCAGAAGAGCGAAGGAGAAGAAGGAAACTCTACCTAAGGTTAAAAATTCTTTCTTATTTCATTCTTTTTTTGTACATGAATTATAATTATATTATGAGTTTGTGTGTCACCATGAGTATCTAAGACCCTTCTTCTAGGGTTGAGGCCACAAGATATGAATGTTTTAGCTTAATTTCATCATTGGTTCAAGTTTTCATTTGTGTTCGTCTTGCATTATTGATTTTATTCATTTTAATGCTTGATCACCATTGAAATGCATGTGTTAAGCTTAGTTAAAAACACAAAAGAGCAAAGCTAGGTTAGAACTTATAAGAATGCAAGAAGCAAGTTCAAGGTCTTTAAGAAATGATTCGCAGTTAGGATTGAAATATACCTAATTCACCTTGCTTTGTTATAAAATGGGAAGATAGCTAGGCACCAACATGGAATTGTTACATCACCATTCGTGAAATAGTTGTGAAACCAAGTTTGGTTAAATGGTTAGATGTTCAAAGTCTATAATCAAGGGCATTAACCCAACGTAAATCGTTCCACGTAGATAATTATTTATGAATTAGGTTGTCACATCCCCGTTCAATGATATAGTTGTGAGGCTAATTTACTTATGTTTAGAGGCTCGAAAGACCATGAACATTGAAATTATCTTGTGAGACAATAAATGAAATCATATACTTGAACCAATGTGAGTGTAGCATTACATGAATGTCAGGCCTTAACTTTAGATGTTTCTTATTATTGTTTTCCAATTAATTTGTGATCACCTCTAGATTTAAAAACCAAATCTCAAATCATGAAAATTAACACTTGTGCGATTTTAATTAACACTAAAACTTGAGTATTTGCTAAAAAGTCCAGTCCCTGTGGGTTCGACATCTGGCTCTTCAGAGTCGCTTTACTACTTGTACGACCTCGTACACTTGTGTGCACACCGGAGCACGAACACTTCCCCTACACTAGCATCAACAACCCCCTTTTTCTTTAACAAATCTTTCATAAACTTGGCATATCCGGACATTTGAAGCAAATCATCCACTATAGGTGTATTGATGGAAAATTTACTAAAGATCTCAATGAATTTTTGGAACTGATTGTCCTCCTTTTTCTTGGCTAACCTCTGAGGATACGGAGGTGGAATCCTAGGCTCTTGGCCTTTGTCAGGTAAAGCTTCTTTGTTCGTTTCCTCTTCAACAACATCATTCATGGGAGTTATATTAACTTCTCCCTCATCGAATTCTTCTTCATCATTCACAACCTTTGGTGCTTCTGGCACCTCATCCTTTACTTCATCACAATTTGTTTTTGGGTCCACAATCTCTTTGGGCTTCACACCTACATCTTCCAACACTTTGCCACTTCTAGTCACAATTGTCATACAATGGCCATCCTTCTTCAGGTTGGATAAGGTGTCACTAGGAAGTGTCCCTTTCATTCGGGGATTTATTTGGGAAGACAAATGATTCTTTTGTGCTTCCAAGTGCTTAATCGGCAACGAGTGGGACTTCACTATTAGGGAGAGGTTTGACACTTCCCCTTTCAATTCCTTGACTCCACTATTGGTGGATTCTACTCTCTTGGGTACCCAGTCCAGCATCTCTTCAATCTTGGAGCTTTCCACATCACTCACACCAAGTTGTAATTTGGGAGTTTTCAGCCTTTGGAGTGGGAACATATGGGCTTGAGCTTCAGTGATAAGGTTCTCCATCACGATTTTGATCTTGGTTACCCCATCTTTCATTACGATCAACCCAACCCTGATTGTCACAGTTTCTCCAACCTTGATTCTCTTCCCTTGGGCGCCAAGGGCCTTGATTGGCACCTTGGTACCCCAAGTGAGAGCCCCCCATTTGATTTTTCATGAATTGGCATTCTTCTTCATACCTCTGTGGTGATGCTTCACCTTCATACTACATTGGACCTTAAGTCCCTATGACATTGATGTTCTTAGATCGAATCCCATGACGTGCTTCTTCATCAACTCAAGATGGGTCATCATTTTTGCCAATGTCTCATCTCACTCCTCATCCCTATTTCTCATCTCGGCGGTCACAAACTCAAGCTTGTACCACTCAGAGGTACTTCAGTTTCCCTCGTGTGCCAAGCTCGGTTTGGTTTAGTCATTCAATCCAAAAAAGCTAGCTATTCCATATGGTTGGTTCATGAGAGAACCACCACCAAGTTATTTGCTACAGACTTGTTAATGGAGTCTAAGGAACGATAAAAACTTTGAAGGGACACTTCATCTGGAAGCCCGTGGTTGGGACATAGGAATACATTCTTCTTGAACCTCAGCCATGCCTCATGTAAAGGTTCCTCCAGGATTTGACTAAAGTTGGTAATATTATCTCATAGATGCAACATCCTCGATGGAGGTAAGAACCGATCCACGAAGACTTCAGTGAACTCTTTCCATGAAGTGATACATTCCGGAGGGAGTTCCTCTAGCCACATGGTCACTTTTCAAGTCAAGGAGAATAGAAGGAGCCTCAATCTGATAGACTCTTGGCTTATATTTGTGATGTTGAAAGGTTGTCATATCTCAAGAAAATTTTGAAGATGTTGATTTGCATCTTCACTAGGCTGACCTCCGAAGAGACGTTTTATTTGTAGCAAGTGTAACATTGTGCTGGTCACATGGAACACCGCATTCCTTACCGTGGATGGTAGGCGAATTGAACCTGCTATGTCTGGCATTATGGGGTCATCATCTTCGTGGTCCATACAATCCTCGGAACCTTCTTGAGATTGTTGGCCAATATAAGTCATCCTATAAAGGTACCCAGAAACAACAACAATTATAAAAATAAAACACAAGATGCTAAATTAATTTAACTGAATAATCAACTAGGGGCTATCTAACACCATTCCCCGACAACGACACCATTGTTGATAACGTCCAAGTTTACTCCTCATAAAGAGAGAGTGTAAATGGTCATTGGAAAAACAATATACCCGATGAGTGTCGGGGTTGAATCCTGCAGAGAATAGTACTTAGATGACACAAAAATTGTCTATCAAGTCAAACTAAGAAGCATCATTTTATTGAAAACAAATAAATAAATATTTGTAGGTTCAAAAGATTATAATTAAAATGTAAATGCAACTATTAATAAATCAACAAGATAACCAACTTGATTTAACAAGAGTGAGCAAGAGCTAGGGGTATATTTTGAATGGGGCATCAATTGGATTGGAATTGACTAGGCAATCAAATTATTACTCATAGATATCAATAGCCACGATGAAGTGGCATCCGATTTTTTCAACCACTTAGGTGCCTTTTTTTCTCTGGTTTTCTCAAACCCCAAGGTCACAAACAATATATCCATTAAGACTTGGGCCAGATTTGAGCTATTTCTAGCCTCAAATCTCTCATGGGTGAATGATTATAGGTTTTAGTTATCTCTAGCCTAACTCCACACAATCAACACCCAATTACCTATCATTTCTTTCTCACCCATACTCAATTTCCCTTTTACAAGCAAAAATAGAGTAAGTAAACATAATCCATATTTGCAACTATGAGTTATTTAATTATAAATTGGGAGAAAACAAAAGATATATACTAAATGAGTAACTCTAAGATTAATCTAGCAACACCCAATTCAATTTAACTCCAATTCATGCGCACACCCCTAGCAAGGAGATTTAGCTACTCATTGATGAGAAATACGAAATTATATCAACAATTAAAATCATGAGATTCATCATGAAGAGTTAAATTCAAGCTCACAATTGTCTTCAATGGAGGTTTTTACATTGAAGAAGAAAAAGAAAAAGCTACTCAATATTTCTCTCTCTAACTTTCTACAAATCTGGAATGGGATTCTCTGGTACTTTCTAAAGAATGTATAGAAATAGGTCAAATATGCTCCTAAAATCTCGTGCTGGATGATTTTTCCTTTCCTGCAGGCGGTGTCACTTGCGAGTCACCAGCATTCAGCTGGATCCCATCCGCGAAACGCCGCTGCATCGCAGGTGCGGGGGTAGTGACTCTGGGTCTAACTGGTGTTGGCACCAACAGTTCACAGGTGCTAACCCGCGTTCCATTGGTGCACCTTCCACTTTGGTCCAGTAAGCTCCTACATTTCAGCTGGCATTTCACTGGCTCCATCTGGTGGAGTGCTGGTCCCATCTGATCAAGATCTAGTCCTCTTCTTTAATTCCATGCTTTTTTCCAAGTTTATAATTTCTCTCCTTAAATTAAATACCTGTAAAAATTAAAGAGAAGAAGCATAAAATCATCTTAAATGACTTGAAAATTAAACAAAAACTCATGTTTAAAAGCCTAATAAGTTGGTAAATTGCCAACTCATCAGGCGCCATCATCAATTTGATTCCACTGGCAGTATATAAACAGTTGGACTTCGGAGCTCCCAAACAGACCACGATGTGACCACTCATGGACGATCACACTGTAAAGATACTAGTGGGCATATTGATAGATGTTCTTGTAAACGTGGATAAGTTTATCTTTCCAGCAAACTTTGTCATCTTGGTTTGTGAGGTGAACTTTGACGTTCCTAGCATCTTGGGATGTCCATTTTTAGCCACAAGAAGAGTACTGGTTGATGCGGAGAGTGGTGAGCTCAATATTTGATTGAATGAGGAGGAAGCTGTGTTTAAGGTCTCCAAATCTATGAAGCAACCAAAGATATGAGTGTCATTTTGTGATTGACATTATTAAGATTAAGGCTGAAAAAAAGGAGTTCAGCTTGGGTGATTTGGTCCTATTGTCCAAGTTCAGAGGGAGTTTATCTTGGGTAATTTGGTCCTGTTGTCCAAGTTCAACTCAAATTGTTCCCATGCAAAGTGAAGTCTAAGTGTTCGGTACCTTTTAAGGTGGTGAGGTGTAGTTGCGCACGGGAAAATTGAGTTAGAAATGCAGGATGGTAAGAGGATAAAAATGAATTTTCAATGCACCAAACATTATTTCGGGACACCAGAAAAGGTAAAAGTGGTTGAAGAGGGATGTCTTGATGAAGCCTAAGTATTCACGATACCCACGTCATGTTGCGATGTTAAATCAGGCGCTGCTTGTGAGGAAACTCAAGGGGTATCTTGATGAAGCATGAGTATCAAGATATCTGTGTAATGCCACAATATTAAATCAGGCACTGATTGAGAGGAAACCCAAAAATATGTTGTATTTTGTATTTTGTATTTTATATTTATGTTTTTATGTTTGAGGGAAATTTAAATGTTTCTTGGAGTATCAGGAAGAGAGGAACTCAACACATTGTTGCAAGGTGGTAAAATCAATAGAGTAGGAAAAGAAATAAAAAGGGGAAATCATGGGTATATACAAGGGTCGTGCACTACTAGACAACTCGTGGATCAATTCGTCATCTTGTAGAGAAAGAAAAGCCATAACTCTCTGAAGTCTTTCGAAAGATTTGTTAAATTGATGGTTCATACAAGTAGTCATAGAACCAAGGGCTGAGGATCAAAGTTCTGAACATTTTGGATGAGTGACAGGTCAGTCCGTCATCCAGAGGACGACCTGTCAAACCAGTCATGGACTTCTAGGAATAAAAGTTGGGGAATAGAAAATTCACAAAGCAGAGGATGATCCTTTTCTTTATTTGATGGGTCATCATGGTCATGGTCCACTGAAAAATAAAGAAAACCCTAACTTGATCGATTGCCTTTAGTCGTCCTCTTCTTCTTCCCCGCTCCCCGTACCCTCCATTGTCATTTTAAATTTTCCAAAACCTAACCAAAAAACCTCCATATTTCAAAACCTAAATTTCCTGTACCTACCTCCATTAAATTCCACGATTGTAGCCTCTACTCCATGATCGTAGACTCCATTAAGGCCACAATATCCTTCATCCACACATTTCTTAATATCCATAAAAGCAACAAACTTCCTGATGTTGGGCGTATTAACGCACTTAATTACCATATTTTGCCAATACTTAGCTATATTTTGCAAACAAATGTTGTGTAATTTCCTTGGTTTTATATGATATTTGTGAAAAGAAGCTAACATACATGATTAGATGTTTGCAGGATAAAAACTGCTAAGATTTGACTCATTTGGCATTGAAAAGCAATTGTTGACAACTCGGGACTAAAAAGAGACAAGTTTTGGAGAAAATAAGAGATTGACATTGGGATCAAGCCTCTGCAAGGAGATTCACGTCACATACTTGATGAAATTATAGAGGAGGAACAAAACTACTCCAACTCCACACCAAGCTCCACATCGCAGAGTAGATAAGTCGCATGGAGGCCGCAATATGCAGTGAGGTCTCTACGTCTGGGCCATCTTTTTAAAAGTCCAATACTAGTCAAAGTACGAGAGATGCAAACTAATCCTACTACTATAAATACCCCTAGGATATTTTTTATTTTTTTCACGAAAACTCTAGCATAGTTCGCACATTATCCCAAGTTGGAGAGCACATTATTCCATCACAGTTGAGAGAAAAACATCAAAGTTGTGATTCTATTAGCTTATCAAAATTTATCGAATGATTTCATTTTATTGTAAGTAATCTTAATGACTTCTCATTCGTATTTTTTTTTATCATTTCTTAAAGTTTGAGTAACTAAACTAAGTAACTAGGGTTGGGGGAACCATGATGGATTAACAAATGTAGACAAACATAATAGGGATTCTTGAATCATGAAATTGATAGTATTGTTATTCTCTTTATTTTAATTTGTTGTAGCAGTTGCAAACATTGAAACGTGCTTCTATCATCAACTTTATTTACCAAAGAGGTTGAAGTTAGGAAAAAAGAGTAACAATGAAAATTTGAGGCTACCAAACCTCATCTAATTGAGTTGAGCTCTAACCGAGGATAGTCTGTCCAAGACTTATGACGAGGGGAAATATAAACACCTAAATTCCAAGAGGATTTAGAGTAGAATTTATCTATGTAGGTTGAGATAATTTAGATGAACATAATCGTCAGTTTTGCGGGAAATTCACCGAAATAGATCACTAATGAAATAAATCTACTAGTTATGAAATCATGGAGAACACATACCTAGTCTCTTGTCACATATTTGATATCG
>JACEIK010001347.1:138268-148901 GCA_018107945.1 Datura stramonium
CTCATTTTCTTCTCGGTAGTATATTAAGCCCTCTTATCCTCTTTCAGGTCCTTCATATTTGTCCGGAAAGGAAATAGAAAAATACAATAATTTAAAACTTCAATCATATAAAAATTCTACAGAATAACCTATAATAAATTAAATCAGAGTAATATTACAATGAAGTTATAAAATAGAAAAAAAATAAGTCCAACAAAAATAAATAATATCATCCCGCAAATCACTGGATGACCAAAAGAACATAGTACTATAAGATAAGCAAAATTTAACTGGGTGAAGAAAATAAAGTTGGAGATCACTACAACCTTCTCTTTTTTTTTTCAATTTATATAGAAAAAAGGATTAGTTTGCTTTTACTGATTAAGAAAACCAAACGTTATCAATGACTTTATTAGGGGAAGTTAAACAAAAATAAACGGCTATTATTAATAATGATAACAACTTAATAAGGAATAAGGGAAAACAAACGGAAAAAAAGACTGTCGATGGATTAATCAGATATTTCATCGAATCATGGAATGAAGAGATTCTATTTGTCTACTGAACTAATTTCTTGGAGAAAAAAATTTGCTGCTTAATTCGGACTTATGAATGGGGATATTTCCGAAACTCACATAGAAAAAAATAAATGAGTTAGACAAAAATATAAACAACTTGGACAAAAAGAAATGAAGTGGCTTAGACAAATCTATTTTGTCAATAACTTCAGACCAATCAGTTGAATATTAATTAATACGCCTAGAGAAAAATTACAAGGTTGNTAATCATTGAATTAATGAAAATGACTTTTGGATTTTTCAAATCCAAAAAGAGATGAATAAGTAAGAAAATGTAATGAAGAAATAATTAAACAATTTTAGGTTCTTATAAATAGGAAAAATGTCAAAAAATTAAAAAAAAAAAGAAGAAGATAAATATCAATCTAGGCTATAGCGACATATGCCACATCACCGCTGCTAAGCCTAGCTTTTATGTGTGTGTGTGTGTGTGTGTGTAGATTTTTGTACAAAATTATTATAGTAGTATTTGATTGAGGGGTATGAATAATTTGGTAATTTAATTTTTAACTATTATGATTTTCACTTTTAAAATTTTGATGATAGTATATATGTATTGTTGACTTTAAAAAGGATCCTTTAAGTTTATTTTATTGATGACAATTTTCTCTAATGCAGGATCTAAGGAGAAACTACTACACCCAACTCAAATTAGAGCAGATCAGGGAAATAGGAATCATTGTGCATTGGTTCTAAATATTGAGCAAATTGACTGGATGATCAGAAGGGCAAATCAATAGGAAAATTGATTCGAAGTCTCCAAAAGGAAAGACAACTTAGCAAAAATCAAGAAGATCAATTTAGTTTAATCACATATTGGACAACTATTCAGGAAGGAAAGCGGTATCCAGTCAGAGCATGAATCAAAAAGAAGATTTTCTCAAGAAAGGAGAATCCCAACTCATTAGTGACAACTCAAGAGCTGTGAGAACATTCGCTATTCATGCGAAGAAGTCAACCCTACAAAACAAGATCTCAATCACATAATCTCATCAATTGTGATTGAAAAAAAAATCCCTTGGGTTACCTTAAAGAATTCATCTAGATCAAAGGAATTGATCTTACTTCCTTTCTCAGACATCTCCAAGTCTCTACATAAACTCGAAGAAATCAAAAGATCATATAGACAACTTCACTTGATCAAGCAAGACTTTTCTCCATTCTTACAAAAACACTGTAATTTGTAATAATTATTAGAGAGAATAAAAGAAAGAAGAGTTAGGGATATACAAGTAGAGGCTGTGATAAGATCAAACTCGAACTGATCCAACTAAGTTCCTTTACCAGTTCAAGAAACCTCTCATTGTAATCAAGACCTTAAAAGATCTAAAGGAGCCCTTGTAACCCAAGGGGACTAGACTAGGCACCACATTGGTGATCCGAACCAGTATAAAAACTCTATGTTTCTCTCATTATTGTTCATTATTTATGCTATTTGTCGCTAATCAATCTTTCTGCATGATCTTAGTCGAATCAAAGTGCATCATAGTCGGCTAATAGTTCTTAAATTTTAAATTCACCTCCCCCTTCTTTGTTATCAGGTATCAGAGCAGGTCTTATTCATATTGCTTAACTGCAAAATGAGAAAAATATCAAATGGCATTGCATAAAATTCTAGGACCAATTCTGCAAGATGGACACTCATTGTCAAGACCTTCTTACTTCAACAGACAACACTACTCATACCGGAAAGAATGGTTCAAGATCTTTGTCTAGATAAATGACTTCCAAGCATGAGTTGTGATAAAGAAAGGAACAAATCCTATCCCTGGAGTATCAGACACCACCAAAACAGACTTGAAAACCTTTGAAGTTACCAAGGAACAAAAGGAGGTAATTCAAACTAATGTCAGAGCTATTAGTATATTTTATTGTACAGTTACTATATCGGAGTACGACAAGATCTCTACCTACGACACTGCAAAGAAGATGTGAGACAAACTTGAGGTAACTTAAGAAGGCACTACCAAAGTGAAGGAAGCAAAGATAAATGCCTTAGTAAATAAATATGAACTGTTCAAGATGACTGATGAAGAAAATGTTGAATCCATGTTCTCACGATTTAGTAAAATTATTGGAGAACTAAAATCGCTGGGAGTGATCTAACCAAATAGTATGCAATTCAGAAAACTTCTCAGAAGTCTTTCTAAAGCCTGGAAAACAAAAGCAATAATTCTTGAAGATGGAGATCTGGAGAAACTAACTTATGATGAACTCTGAGGAAACATAATGGCATATGAACAAAATCATCTCAACAAGTATTCTAAGGAAGAAAAGAAAAAGTCAGTAGCCTGCAATTTCGTGCCAAATGAGAGTGAAAACGAAGAAGAGGAAGAAAGCAGTGAAGGACTAGCTCTTATCAATAGAGGAGTTAGATGCATCGTGAGACAAAAAAGATAGAGACCTCAATCAGGATATCGAAACTCTGAAAATTAAAAGAATGATGAAGGATGCTATCATGGTGAAAAACCGGGGTATATAAAGTCCAATTGTCCAGAACTAAAGAAAAGAAATTTCAGGAGATCAAGCAATTCAAAGTCCGTGGGAGCTTGGAGCAATGAAGACACATCAGAAGAAGAACAAGAAGAGACTGCCAACATCTGTTTCATGGCAATTAGAGAATACCTATGTGAAAATTGTGAAACTTTACAAAATTCTCTAGATCTCGTTGCTAATTAACTACAAAAATTGATTAATGAGTATAATAAGCTTGATAAAGAGAAAAAAGGACTAGCAAATTCTTCTTGAAGAAAGTCAAATTGAAGTATACCTTCTTTAAGAAGAGCTTGGAGACAATTGAATGCAACTAAAGAGCATTAAGAAATCTCCCAATCATAGCTCAGTTGGCTCACATCATTTCTCAAACAAAAATTCTTACTCTCAGGAGCCTTCCTCAACCAGTTATTTCTCTACAAAATCCTTTGTAAAACCCACATATTTCTCATGTAGAAATATTGAGCATAAAGCCTTCAACTGCAGTGTAACGACCCGTGCGTCATCACGAGGGGAATAAGTTCAGAACACCCTAACTGACCTAAGTTGTGGGTAGGAAGGTATTGTTAAGTGATAGTGAAAATTTCTGAGTTGCAGAGTGATTTGAATGTAGCATTTGGGAGCTACTAGATATGGGGAACCGCTGCAGTGGGGGAATTTCTGCTGCAGTAAGACTGTTATTGCGGTTGGAGTCCCGCCATAACGGACCAGGAGAATAACTGTTGGATTCACCGTGGAGGTGTTCTGACTGCCATAGTTGGTCCACTGCAGTGAAAAAGTGACCGCTACAACAGGCGATGGGAATTAGTAAGTGAATTTTAAGTGGAATTTTAAGGGTTATGCCCCTATTATTCCAGGGCATGAAGTTCTAAGGTCTAGAGGCAACTTTCCCCAAGAGTAGAATAATTCCCTGCACTAGGTAATAAACTTGACTTACTTCTTCAACGTTCGATTCTTTAACACTTATGAATCAGGGGGGTCCCTAATGGTGAAATTGCTGGCAAAATAACCCTAGATTGGTTGAACTAGGGCTGAAAAATGGAAACTAGTGGGTATTGATCCCTAGGTTGAGAAGGGATTAATGATCACTCCCTAAGGTGAAGTTCTTGTAGAACATTGTCTATGTGAAAGCTGAGACATGGAACTAGGTGAAATTGGGACCTTTACCCTTAAAAAATACCTTAAAAAAGGGTTGAGGGAATAATGTTAAAAAATTAATCCATGGGAAATGAAGTGGACTATGATAATGAGAAAAATGGGGTGGGTTTGACTTCTCAAAACCCTTGATTTCAAAAGTAGACTATTAAATTATCTTAATCTCTTATTTTTAGACTTTGAACATTTGGAGGCATTAAGGAAAGGCAAGGCTCCAGCGGACTAATTGACATTTCAAACCCTCCAAATCAAGGTAGGCTATGATTTAGAAGGAGTTAGAATTTTCATAATGACATGTATAGATGTGGAATGATAATGTATATATTGGTCTCCGGACCTTTCGTGTTGTAAAATCTTCCTTGTTGAATTTCCTGAATGAATATTCCTAATGCGATAATGCGGAAGCGAATGTAGATAGTTTGTTAATATCCTTTTGTTTTTATTGAGAATGATCTCGAATTGTTTGAAATGTTTGAGTTAATGGAGGTAAGATGAGGCCTCCTAAAAGTCACGTCAATGGACCTAATGATAATATATCGATTATGAGAATGAAAGTGGATACTATAAATATTTTGAGATGAGTGACTCGTGCCTAAGGGAAGCATCCGGGTGAGCAATGATGGTTGAGTGGCTCATGTACGAGGGGAGCATCCAGGAGAGCAGATGCGTGGGAGTAGGTACCACGCTGGTATAGTACATGAATTTCTAGAGTCCCATGTAGGTCATGACTGAAAGGGAAGAAATAAGACCTTCTGGCATGTGTGTACATCGATGTTTAGTGATTGAGTGTTCATGGTGATGTGACGGAGGCGTGTGCCAAGCATGTCACCATTCATTGTATTATTTGATCGACTTTAAGAATGTAAGATCAGGATGAGAATAGGAGGACCTGACTGAACTGTACTTATCATCATGTGTTTGCTCGTTTGAATTGTTGAAGTGTGGTAATGATTTGATGGTTAGATATAGTTGAATGAGGACTCGTGAATGAGTTGTGAAACCCTTCGTGGATGATTCATTCTATACTATATGCAGATATATTGTTTCAATTGTCTATTGATAACTGTGAATAGCATGGATGATCATAATGCTTAGTATGTTGAAAAGAGTCAATAGAATGGTGGGTGTGCAACTAGATCGAGCTACTATCAAGGAAGTACCGCTGCAGCGAAACTTATTCCGCCTCGGTGAGATCGTGATAGCAGTCAAGTAACCACTGCAGTGAGTAGGCCGGTTAGCACCTGAGCAGATTTAATTCCTAAATGAGTATTGTCTACAAATAAATGATGTTCTGAGCTAATTGCATATTGTTGTTTACATGTATGTATTTTATTATTTAAGGTTGGCCAATGATGCCTACCAGCACTATGTTTTGTAGCACTACTCCTGCACTTTTTTTTGAGTGCAGAATCCGATCCCGAAAGCTCATCTAGACCTCACCTCTAGAGCAGCAACAAATTAACTGAAAGGTGAGCGGTGCAAGATGTGTTGTTCTACTCCTCCGCAGAAGATGTCTCTTGTCTAGACATTGATAGTTTCTTATTCTTTTTTTCTGAGATACTCTTAGTCAATGTTAGGTAGATGTCTTCATGTGCAATGACAATCAGGTTCTTGGAGAGTTATGATGGTGGATTATTTTTTGATTCTTTAATTATAATAATCTTTCATTAGTTAATTTTCATAATATGTTATTTCTTTTGAATGTCGATGGTGTGGGACAAATAGTTGGAAAACGTTGGTTCACCCATTGAGGGATTAGCATGGATGCCAATCACGATCTTTTGGATCGTAACAATGTTGGTAGAGTCTCGCGGAGATGTCCGTAACTTATCTTTGAGAGGCTGCAGGACTTTAGGAAAACTTCCTTCTTTCTTTCCTTTTCATGTGATTACTTGACTCCAATTGGTATCTGGTGATCCAAATTGATATGTAATAATTCTTCTTTATTTCCCTCACAGATTATGAGAATACGTGTAGGCAAAAATTGAGAGGAAGCACCCGAGCCAATAGTAGAAGTCGTAGTTCATGCCAAAGGTCACAGGCGGGGGCCTGCTTCTGCCATAGGAGAGGCCCATGCTCCTGCTCCAGTTCGGGAGAGATCCACATCTCCAGTACCACCAGCGATGTAAGAGAGAGTGGCTGTGGAGGTGGAGGTACCTACTCAGGGAGAGACGACAACCGCTCCAGCATTTTCTGAGGTCCTGGCTTAGGTCCTTAACCTTCTAAGTGGCCTTATAGGTAATTGGGCAGCGCCAGCGACTCCCGCAGGACAATAGTTAGGGATACAATATGCAGTTGTTGTAGCTCCTCGTACTGACGACATCTCTGAGGCTATGATGTTCCCGTGGCTGGTAACTGGACCAGTAATGACTGGAGAGGAGCATGACTTGTTCTGAAAGTTCACCAAGATGAAGCCTCCCACCTTCTACGGTACTGAGGCAGAGGATGCCTACGAGTTTATCATTGACTGTCATGAGAAGCTCCACAAAATGGGAGCAGTGAAAAAGTACGGGATAGAGTTTATCACCTTTTAGCTGATGGGTGATGCTATGCTCTAGTAGAGAACTTTTGTGGAGTGCAGTCCAGCAGGATCGCCACCATTGACCTGGACCTAGTTCTACTCCACTTTTCTATAGAAGTACGTACCCCGTACCCTAAGAGATAGGAGGCGGAACGAGTTCACCACCATTGAGAAGGGGAGCTTTTTAGTCGCAGTATTGTTGCGCCCCATTTTTCTCGCAAAAAGAGGAATTCAACATGTGACAACTCTTAAAGGATTATTTAAATGAGAAGAGTCGTCACCTAACGATTTGAGGTTCGTTAGGCCACCGTTCTACGCTATGAGTCTGCTTAAATTAGCCTACGTCACTAGGTTTGGGCAAGGGCTTAAATTACCTCGAAAGGAAGGTGTTAAGCACCTTTAGAGTTCCACAAATATGGTTTCTGGTCGGATTCATTAATACGTGGGGGATTAACTAATGATTGGAAACATGATTTATTTTAACCTACTTTGCTAAAATTTAAACTAAATTGATGAATGTAAAAAAGTAAACAAAGAATTTACAGACAAGCGAGAAGAAATAAATTAAGACAATAAGTATTTAAAACTCTTAACATTATTATTATTTTTTATTACAATATACAATCCAATGTTACAAATAAAGACAAAGGAAAATGATTAAGTGTATACAAGAATAAAATTATTGATAAAAATGCGTACAAAAAGACAACCAAATAAATAAATTTTAAAATATGGGGTCGAACCTCAAAGAGGCGTCTACGCATCCCTAAAGGGAATCAGGTCAGATGTAGTTCTGCACTTAAAGAAGGGATTATTTGAACCTAAAGAATCACCCCGTTCAACTTAAGTAATACTTCACAATAATTTGAATTGCTCGTATTATTCAGTGAGCACAGACTATCATTTCCTGCTACCCACCTAATTAATTAATTTTTTTAATCCTAAAATGCTCTAGGTGAAAGAAAACTAATGCCCTAAACATTTGTCTACCCGTCCCAAGCTTAGTGTCTAAGAGGTGTTAGACAAACTATTTTGGACTTTGGAGCTCTGAAATCCTAAGGCTGTTAAGGGTGAAAAACGTCCAATAAGAAAAATTAAAAACAGATAGCAGTTAACATATGAAGGTCTCACAGAAGCCTCTATATTGAACCTGTGGACATGTTCTATAATAAGTGCAAATATATCCTAAAACATGATTTCTAATGCAGAAACGTCAGATCTGATATATATGCAACATATCATGCTCAATTAGGAATAATTGCTAAATGTGAACAGATAATGAAGACTTCTAAAAAAAACATCAGAAAATTGAAGCATGCTGACAAAGTACACATTAGTCTGGCAGTATTTTAAGTTAAGAGAGCATCTTATGACTTATGAGTTATTATTCTTATAGATAAGACCTCCCTGAGACTGTTTAGAAGTTTCGATCAATGCAATATAGAATCTAACGCTTACGACATTAATTCCATAAACAACATAAAAATAGCCATTAATATCCTTAAAAAAAAGATATTCTTGGAATCAAGTAGGTTAAATAGAATGTTAGACCCTGTAAACATGATCTCCAGCATAAACTATGACAAATAAGCATTTTCATAATGAATTCATTGGCATGGACAATTTGTGATTTAATTAGTCATGGTCGAACTCTGTTTGAAAGGGCTCTAATTAAACCATTTTAAGAACCTATGCACGGAATATACATGGAGTAGTTCATTAAGTTAAAATACTACCCGTAGGCAGATTTACTAATCATTCATATATAAAACAAATTAATATAATTTCTAGGAGTATGGTGTCTAGTGAACGCAATCAAATTCGTGATTTTCTTGGAGACATGATTTCTAGCAGTACGTATGTTATAGAATCCTATAGGCATGCTTTCTAGGAGAGTTTGACAAATTAAAATAAAACAGTAAAGAAACCTGATCCCCAGCCCCATAATCCCTTTTCACTATCATCAGCGTTTTACAATTGTTACAAACTGAAGAAAATAACAAATTAATACAACACAATATGCAAGGAATACTGAATTAATGAAAATCTAAACATCCCTCTTGCCACGAGTGGCTCTTCATTCCAAATTAGAGTAATCTATTAAACAAGAAGTAATACAACAAGTATGCACATACTAACATATATTTGGGAACCCGTAAGATACAAACTATTTGATTTTCACAAAATACTCACACAAACGAACTTGAATTATGAAGATTCAAGCACATATTACGAGACTGCAAAAATATTTAAGGAGTTTAGATTTATTATAACATGATGTAAGTACGAGTTTACACTTTGCTTTGTCAGAAAGTAGTAGAGAGCAATACTAACCAGTTAATCAGTGATAGAGCATCAAACAACAATTTTCGAAAAGGCTTTGCCAATAATTGAGATCCAAACTTCAACACGTCAAGATCACAAGGATCTCGTGGAACCCAATCAGTGCTCGTGTTTAAGTAGGTTTCTCCGTGTTCGAGTCAATGACAAGAGGGGAGGAGACCCCTTTATATAGTTACTAAGTCAAAAAGTTAAGGAGAGGAAAATATTGAGAAATCAATTAACGAGAAAGTCCCTTATTAAGAATAATCAATCCCGTACAATTATTTTCCTTAATCGACAAAATCAAATAACTTTCAATATCATCTTTACCATAATTACAGATACTCAAAATAAGGAAAGAATTAGTCAGTGAATGTTTACCTTAAATTAAGACAAATCAAAAGAACGTAAACTGGCAAATAAATAAAAATATAAATAGATAAATAAAGACTTAACCTAATGACCGTATGAAAATAATTACGATAATAACAAATTAAATCTAAAATAATATGGTCAGACTAATAGAGGCAGCAACTAAATCAAACAAAAGGGAAATTTTCCACAAATCAATGAGTACTAAATTACTCTATATTTTGCAAATAAAATCGTCCTACCATATTTGGAATATTTTGCATATGAGTTTGCCTTGATATTGGAGGAAAACGAATCAACTATTATTTAATACTAATTTACCAAGGCAATCATACACTAAAATTAAGGAATTCAAATTGAACACAGAACTTCAACTTGTCACATAAGTAAGAACTTTAAAGGGGAGGGGATAGATTGTTCATCTAGTGCAGTAGTTCATACTAATAACAAGTTTAGCCTTGATTTCTTTCTCATAAAAGAAAAATCAAGTAGAGTAAATAAATCCATGCTCATAGAAATGCTAGTCTATGCAGCATGTCATTAATCCACTTCAGGACATGGGAGTTTACCATAGTACATATGTCAATTGGTAGTATTAAATTTGTACAACGAGTAGGAGAGAACAGTAAACAATGAAGTATTCGCATACTAGAACACAGACTTAAATAATCAAAATGCAATCTAGTCAAAATTCCTGTAGAACTTTACAATAATCTGGATGTAAGCACAGGATAATAATCAGACATTTAATGAACTCAGATGCACTCAGCAGACATGATTAATTAAAAAAAATAAAACAAAAGGGAAGGAATAAAACTTTACCGACAGATCTGTGAAGATCTGTCCAAATCCGAATTTAAGTGTGACCCACAAAGACCGGTCTGTTTCACGAGGAAGAAGAGAAGGAGAGAGGAGGGTGCATGTCATTTTTTTTTTGGTGGGTATGGCGGAGATGATGGCGAGTGAGAGGTGAGGACAGTTGTGATGCGACGCCGTCCTGGTGGTGCGGTGCCGGAGAGAGGAAAACGAAAAGGAAAAAGAGGCTGAGGGGGCGGCTGATTTCTGTGGTTTCGAGGTTGTTCGGGGCTGGTTCGGTCGGCGTGGTGTTGGTCGGTTTCTCACTGAAAAAAATGGAGGTGGGTGAGAGAGAAGATCTGGCCAGAAATGGCCGGAACAGGAAGAACAGATGGGGACGAAAGGGAATGGGGTGGAG
>JACEIK010001347.1:149578-165874 GCA_018107945.1 Datura stramonium
GCAAGAATTATGATAATTTAAAGAAATTATGAATGTAAGCCAAACAATTGCGTAAAAGATAAATAAAAATATACATATATAAGCAGCTTATGCAGGGCGTAGGGAGGTCAAAATTGGGTGTCAAAAACTTCCCCTTCTTTGCTCGGGATTGAAGGATGAATTGGTGAGTAAAGAACGTTAACCAAGTGGCCAATTTTGTCTGACCGAGGAACGATCTCGATGGGGCTGAACGAAAAGGGAATAAGAGTTGTGAAATATTGTGGCCGAGACTTCGGTATCAAGTCACCTACATATCTCAGGTTTACGAGAATCAGGCTGCGTGTAGTTCTAGATTTAGGGACGAAATGAAATCCCTAAAAGAAATTGACAACACGAGGCTTGGATAAGGATGGAGGTGGCACGAATTTACAAAGTTTAGAATAGATTGCAAATGAACAGGTGGGAATATGGTTTGAAAAATAGAGATAAATCAAGAAAAATAATAGGAAAGACGCTACCATTCGTCGCTCGTTCTACCTCGACATTCGTGTAAGCTAAATAATTAAGGCATATGCATAAAAAACTTCGTAAAATAAACCGATATAGAAATTAAACATGATGCAAACTTTAGATGATGAAAGTTTGCTTCGAGACAAAAGGATGATGTCTCTAAGCCATAATGTCTTGGGCCATGATTCGCAAAATAAATTCCTTAGGCCATGAAAATGATGCCTTTAGACTATGATGCCTTAGGAGCATGATAAGCAGAAAATAAATTCTCTAGGCCATGACATGATGTCCGCAGGCCATGAAAATAACGCCTTTAGACTATGGAGCCTTAGGAGCATGATAAGCAGAAAGTAAATCCTTGAGCCATGACATGATGTTCGCAGGCCATGAAACAATGTCTTTAGACCATAACACCTTCGGATGAGTAGAAAAATGATAATTTAAAAAAGTAAGTTATTTAAGGGCCTAAATAACTCGATTGATAGCTCTGGTTTATCCAGGCTCATTGTAGATAAATCATAGGGCTCAGAATGCAATAACGGGCTCAAATGTATAAAACGGGCTCAACATGCGAATAGTGGGCTCAAATGCATAAAACGGGCTCGAAATGCAAATAACGGGCTCAAATGTATATTGAAATGCACGTATGGGCTCAGAATGCAAATAACGGGCTCGAAATATATATTGAAAATGCAAATACAGGCTCAAATGCATATATCATGTATATCATAGGCTCGAATATGCAAATACGGGCTCAAATATATATTGAAAATGCAAATACGGGCTCAAATGCATATATCATGTATATCATGGGCTCGAATATGCAAATACAGGCTCAAATGTATATTAAAAATACAAACATGGGCTCAAATGCATATATCATGTATATCGCGGGCTCGAATATGTAAATACAGGCTCAAATGCATATATCATATATATCACATGTTTGAAAAGGCATATAAGGACTTAAAATGCAAATACGGGATCAAATATAAATGCGGGCACAAATGCAGGTATCATGTATATCACGGGCTCGAAAATGCATATGAAAGGCTTAGAATGCAAATATGGGCTCAAATGTAAATACGGGCACAAATGCAGATATCATGTATATCACGGGCTCAAAAATGCATATGAAAGGCTTAAAATGCAAATATGGGCTCAAATGTAAATATGGGCACAAATGCAGGTATCATGTATATCATGGCTCGAAAATGCATATGAAAGGCTTAAAATGCAAGTATGGGCTCAGATGTATATCGAATATGAAAATACAACTCAAAATTACGGGCGTAACATGTAAATCGTAGGGCTCTTAATGAAGGAATAGAAAAATAGGGGCACAAAGGTAGAATGACTTAGCTCTGTGTCGCTTTTGCGACAAGACGTCCTCCATTGCCGCCTTTTGCATTTCGTTATTTTTGCACTCAAAAAAAATTATTAGTTTGTAAAGGGGAGGTTGATCTGTATGTATGTCTTGTAGCCTTCTTCTATCCGCTAGACACCTGTTTTTGAACTCCGTCCAAGTATATGCTCGGGCACAAGGTTTAAATAAAAAAAATATACTTTTAAAATAATTTAGTAAAAGTAAAAGTAAAAGTTGAAATATGTAAGAAAAATCTAGTTAAATCATAGGCCATGACATATTTTAAAACCATATGACGTCCTTTTGAAAAATTGAACTCTTGTATTGACTTAGTCTTGACAAAATTTTGAGATCCTTCTCAAAATTTCTGCCCCAGTGTAGAACATGATATAGACTTCCTTTGCAAGTGACGTAAAGTGGTGAATATTTGAGGTCCCCCTCAAAAATTCTACCCCAGTTATAACTCATTAACCATATCACCATAAAAACTTGGTTGAAACGTCGAGATCCTTTCAACAAATGGAGAGAAGAAGATTTTATTAAGATATAGACCGAGTCCCACAGGGACGCCTACGTATCCCTCTTAAATGGGAATTAGGTACAATGTAGTTCAGATTACAAAGCAAAGCATAAAGTAAATTCCCATTCTAAATGTAATATCTCTTGAAAGCGTCTGAATTGATAGGCTTGGGTCATATTTCACCATCCATCTCTGCTAAGTTAAGTGCCCCTCTTGTCAGCACTTGGTGGACCATGTAAGGACCTTGCCAGTTAGGCGAGAACTTTTCTTTAGCCTCATCTTGGTGTGGAAAATTCATTTAAAAACCAACTGCCCGGGCGGGAAAAGTCTTGGTCGAACCTTCTTGTGGAAAGCCTTTGTCATCCTATTTTGATAAAGTTGACCATGACAGAGTGCATTTATCCTTCTTCCATCAATGAATGCTAATTGCTCAAATCTTCTTCGCATCCATTCTGCCTCATTAGCATACACCAGCATATAAGGCATAGCCCCAATAGACGTTCAGAGAGTGGTACGATATCATAACAAAGCAAAGGGAAGCTTTTCATGCCAGTGTATATAGTTATCAATCATCTTGTGCAAAATCCTTTTGATGTTCTTATTCGTAGCCTCCACGGCTACATTCATCCGTGGCCTATACATGGTAGAATTGCAGTGCTTGATTTTGAAACTTTCACATGTTTCTCTCATCAAGTCATTATTCAGATTAGCACCATTATCGGTAATGATAGACTTGGGCACCCCAAATCGGCAAATAAGATGGTCTCAAACAAAATCTGTCAGTACCTTTTTTGTGACCAACTTGTCAGAAGTAGCTTCAACCCATTTAGTAAAATAGTCGATTGAAACCAAGATGAATTTATGCCCATTAGATGTTGTAGGTTCGATGGGACTAATGACATCCATTCCCCAAGATGCGAACGGCCAAGGCGAGCTTGTGGCATGAAGCTTGTTGGGAGGAGCTCGAATCACATCTGTGTGGGTTTGACATCGATGGCACCTTTGCACTTATTTGACACGATCTATTTCCATAGTCAGCCAGAAGTAGCCAGCTTTAAAAATCTTCTTTGCCAAAATGAAATCGTTCATGTGAGGTCCACAAGTTCCAGCGTGGATTTCCTCAATCAAATTTGTTGCCTCCTTAGCATCCTGACATCTTAGCAATCCCAAATATGGGGTCCTCCTATAAAGCATTTCTCCGTTTAGGAAAAACTGGTTGGCTAACCTCTGAATCATGCGCTTTTGGACGCTTGTAGCGTGCTCAGGATAACCTCAATTCTTCAAATATCCTTTGATGTCAGCATACCATGCTCACCGTCTGACTCTTCCTCCACATGAAAACAATAAGCAGGTCTCTTATGGATATGAATGGGAATGGGATCAATGTAATTCTTATCGGGATGTTGGATCATCGAGGATAATGTAGCCAATGCGTCTGCAAATTCATTTTGTACTAGAGGAACATGTCGGAACTCAATTTTGACAAACCTCTTACACAGTTCTTGCACGCAATGCAAATAGGGCAATATCTTTGGATTCTTCGTGGCCCATTCTCCTCTCACTTAATGTATCAACAAATTGGAGTCTCCAATTACCAATATGGACTGCACATTCATGTCAACCGCCAGTCGGATACCCAAGATGCAAGCTTCATACTCAGCTATGTTGTTAGTACAAGGAAATCGAAGCTTAGCTGATACAGGGTAATGTTGCCCAGTCTCTAATACCAAAACGGCTCAAATACCCACCCTTTTGAAATTGGTTGCTCTATCGAAGAACAATCTCCACCCATCATATTCTTCGACATTATCTTCTCTTATGAATGCTACCTCCCTTAGGGAAAGTATGTATTCAGCGGTTCATACTCATTGTCTACAAGGTTTTTCGCCAGATGATCTGCAAGGGCCTGCCTTTTTACCACTTTCTGAGTGACATAGACAATGTCAAACTCACTCAACAAAATCTGCCATTTAGCCAGCTTCCCTGTCGGCATGGGCTTTTGGAAGATATACTTCAGCGGATCCATTCTGGAGATCAGGTAGGTTGTGTAAGAGGACAAATAGTGCCTCAACTTCTGAGCAACCAAAGTCAAAGAGCAGCACTTCCTCTCAAGAAATATGTAGTGAGCTTCATACAGGGTGAACTTTTTGCTCAAATAGTATATTGCTTGCTCCTTCCTCCCTGTCTCGTCATGTTGCCCCAAAACACAACAAAAGGCATTTTCTAGCATGGACAAATACAAAAGCAGAGGTCTTCCTTGTTCTGGTGGAACTAAAGCCGGAGGCTTTGATAGATAATTCTTGATTCTACTAAAAGCTTGCTGACATTCAGGAGTCCACTCCGTAGCAGCATCTTTTTTCAGCAACTTAAAAATGGGCTCGCTAATAACTGTTGACTGGGCAATGAAACAACTAATGTAGTTGAGTCATCCCAAAAAGATCATGACTTCCTTCTTACTCTTTGATAGAGGTAGCTCTTGGATTGCTTTAATCTTAGTTGGATCTAGCTCGATACCTCGACTGCTGATGATAAATCCCAACAATTTTTCCACCGGAACACCAAATGCACACTTTGCCGGATTTAGCTTCAGATTATACTTCCGCAATCTGTTGAAGAACTCTCTGAGGTCAGCCAAATGATCTGAACTTTTCTTTGACTTGATAATGACATCATCCACATAAACTTCAATCTCCTTATAGATTATGTCATGGAAGGTAGTGTTCATGGCCCTCATGTAGGTAGCTCCAGTATTTTTCAACCTGAATGACATCACCTTATAGCAATATACACCCCATGGCGAAAGGAAGGCAGTTTTCTCAGCGTCTTCATCGTGCATTCCAATTTGATGGTAGGCAGCGAAACAATCCACGAACGATTACGTCTCATGCTTGGCACAATTATCAATAAAGAAGTGGATGTTCAACATCGTAAAATCATCTTTAGGGTTGGCTTTGTTAAGGTCCCGATAATCCACACAAACTCTGACCTTTTCATCCTTCTTTGGCACTGGCACGATGTTAGCCAATCAGGTAGGATACTCCACCACTTTAAGGATTTCAGCGTCGATCTGCTTAGCCACTTCTTCTTTGACTTTCAGACTCATGTTAGGCTTGTATTTCCTCGGCTTTTGCTTGACGAGAGGATATGCTGGATCAGTAGGAAACCTATGCGCTACTATGGAATGGCTGAGCCCAGTCATATCAGCATAGGACTAGGCGAAGACGTCCTTATATTCTTTCAAAAACTCTATGTACTCCCCAATCTCATCTTTCGGCAAATGAGTGTTGACTTGGGTCTCTTTAGGCGTCTCTGCATCTTCCAGAGTTAACACATCGGTCTCTGCCAATTTGCTTTAGGATTGTCCTCAAACTCTTCTACTTCCCTGACAATTTCAGTCGGTACCTCATCTTCTTCGGCTTCTACTGAATTGCCTATGTTATGTTGTATAGTTTCATTACAAGCCATGGCCTTGGATTCAACGTGTTCAATACTAGAAATGTTGAAAATATAAATAAAACAGAATCAAATATATGAAACGAAAACAATTTTATTAATTGAAAAGCTTTGCTCAAAATTTTGACATAGTATTCAAAAGAAATTTAATGACTTGGAAAATAAATATTTTATTTCAAAACAATAAAAATTGATCCTTTTTAAAATCTACCCAGATGCCCGGCGAGCTTTGGATGGAGAGATTGTCCAGTTGGCGACTCCTCTTTGAATTCCAGCTTCGTGCAGTGGGGCCCCTCCTTCTTCCTCATTAATAATGGCATGGAAACTGCACTCACTCGGCTCCTCCAAAAATAGATTCCTCAAACTGAGCAGTACAACGTCTTCTTCGGCTCGCTTGATATCAAGAAAGCCATCATACACGAAAGTTTGCTGAAGTGAAGGCAGTGGATTTTGCAACAAGAAACTTCTGCTCCCCAAAGGATATTTCCAATTATTCAGCTCCTCGTCAGTGGGTTGGTACACCAATCCAAAAGTGGTTCTTTATGTCGCCACATGCAAAGTCTCCGCCATCCCTTATAATCTGACCCCAAGGCCCCTGCCTGGCTCAAAGCCTAACTACGGCAACATACTCAGAATTTTGTCGCTCCACCATCTTCCTTCCTTGATGACACCAACAAGTTCTAGAGTGTGGATACTCTCCCATCCAAACCTCCTTTACCTTCAATGACTAGGATAACGGGAGCAGCATAGATAGGATGACTTTCTTCCCCGTGGAACACGACCTCTTGGTGATCCCACTCGAACTTCAAGCATTGGTGCAGAGTTGAAGGAACTTCCCCTGCGGCATGTATCCATGGACGCCCCAATAACAGATTGTACAAAGATGGGATGTCCATGAATTGGAATATCATGGTGAATGTGGCAGAGCCAACCAGTACATCCAGATCAATTTCTCCGCTGGTGTCCCTTTGTGAACCATCGAAAGCTTTGACGTTCATCGTCCATAACTTGATTCGGGCGAGATCAAGTTCCAGCCGGGTCAAAGTATTCAGGGGGAAAATGTTTAAACCGGAACCCAGGTCAATCAACACCTTGTTGATGAATTTGTCTGCGTGCTGCACCGTGATATGCAGCGTTTTATTATAAGCCACACCTTCCACAGACAATTCATCTTCGTGGAATGAGATCTTTTGGGCTTCAAATACTTGTCCTACCATGTGGGCCACTTCGTTGCTGGATATACTTGTGGGAACATATGCCTCACCTAACACCTTCATCAGAGCTTTTTGGTGTTGATCAGAGCTGTGCAAAAGGGACAAAATGGAAATATGGGTCAGGGTTTTGCTCAACTGCTCTATCACGGAGTATTCCTTTGCATGCACCTTCTTCCAAATACCATTATTTTCAACCTCCACCACCGGTTGTTTTCCTTTGTCGGCTCTTTGAGCTAGAGTGTCGGGAGTGTATACCCATCCAGACCGAGTCACTCTTTGTGCTGCATCCGCTTTCAGCATTTTGCACCTCGTGGGAATTTTCCTTATAGCTCCAAGGCACCGTTTTGTACGAAGTCGGAGCAGCTCTTATCACTGTAAATGGAGGTCTTGGTGTAGCTACCTCAACCTCGAACGGAGGACGTCTCTACACTGTCATGGATGTGTCTGATGAAGAACTTGCTTTGTGCTCGATTACCCCAATGGTATTCGATAAATCTTCAACCTCATCACAAGAAATCATATTTAGTTGGTGGTTTGGCAGAGGATTACTTGTTACGTTCGGTGTTGGGTCTTTGAGGTGAATGACCTTTGTATCAATTGGCTTTTGTATTTTGTCATTCAACGATCTACAGTACTCTGTAGTATGGCCCCTCATGCCCGAATGATACATGCATACTTTGTTGTGTTCATACCAATTAGCTTGGGTATCGACCGGGAGGGCAGTAATAAGCTCAATGTAGCCAACTTCTTTCAATCTTACATACAATTGATCGATTGGTTTTGCTAACGGGGTATAGGTTTTTGTTTGCCTCTTTTCAAAGTGGGCCCTAGGCCTCTGGCTTGATGAGGAAGAAGGTCGTGGGTGAGAAAGTTGTTGATAAGAAGGTTGTGTGCTATAGATTGGATAAGTGGGAGCTTGGTAATATGAAAGAGGGGTTTGGAAATGGGTTGGAGCGGGAGTTCGATCTGGTGCTTGGTAAGAATGGGGAGATTGGTATGGTGATGGAGCTTGATATGGTGGAGGTGGCATTTGGTAGTGTGGAGTTTGGTAATGTGGGGTTGAAATTTGGTAGTGTGGGGGTGGAGTCTGGGGTCTATAAACATAATTCTTCGGCCCTTGGGCCATCACAACAGTGTCAACTTCTTTCTTCTTGCGGCTTTCTAAAGTAGCCCCGGACTGCAAGGCTTTGTTAGCAGCTTGCAATGCACTCAAGTTGATATTGGTACCATCCTTGATACTGTCTTCAATCTTCTCACCCAATTTGATGATCTTTGAAAAACTCTTCTCACTAACCAACATCAATTTGTCATAAACTTGCGGATCCAGAGTCCGCATGAAAATGTCTTTCATCTGTACCTCCTCCATTGGGGGTCGCACTCTGGCGGCCTCAGTCCTCCAATGAGTCGCAAATTCTCTGAAAGTTTCAGCGGCTTCCTCTTTAAGTTTTGGATGTAATGCAAGTCAGGTGCATTTTCTGTATTGAACCCAAAACGCTCCACAAAGGCTGCTACCATCTCTGCCAGGTAAACCACTTCTTCGGGTCAGGGAGGATCTCGTGGTCAGGTCAGCTAAGAGCATCACCGGTCAAACTTCTCATGAGTAGTTTCATCCTTATCTACTCATTTCGTCCCACTCCTACTAGCTTGTCACAATACAATCTCAGGTGGACCCTTTGTATCACCGGTTTCAGTAAACAATTCGAACATGGGAGGTTTGTACCCCTCCGGTAGCTCAACATCGGGGTGTATGCACAGGTTTTCATAATCTAGACCCATTATTCTCATGGTGCCTTCAACACTTTGTAGTCTACTGTTCACCTTTTTCAACTCTTCTGTGAGAGATTGAATCAACATATCCTTCTAGGAAGGCTCAGATTCCTCCAGGTGGTGAGTCACAGGTGTTGTCTCCATATAGATCAAGTTGACATGGGTGCGGGCATAAGTTGAATTTATGTTGGTCGAGGAAGGTATTTCTTGGGCTGGTGATGTGTAATGGGAGGTAATGGAAGCTGGTGGGTTTGGATATGTGTATGGCGAGTATTGGTAATATTGAGATGGGGTATCTTGTGGTGGAGCTGTGGGTTGTGATGACGTAGGGAGGCTGGCGGTGCTTTTGAGGTTGAGGCATCAACTTGGACCCCGAATGATGCTGTCGGGTTGTTTAAACTGCGGACTTATGCTAACTCTTCTTGAAGCTCAAAGATTTTCTTCTCGAGCCTCATTATCACCTCGTTATAACTTGGAGGGAAGATCCCTTCGGAATTCTCTCTTTCATCCCTAGATGTACTGTTACCACTCTTGTATGTGGTGCTATTGTGCTCATCCATCTTGTTCTTCCCTTTGTTGTTGCGGCTAGGAATGGGAGGAGGAGGAGGAGCCCCTTCGGACCTTGTGTAATAGGTCAAGTTTGCAAAGATCAACCTTTGGGAAAGGGGAAAAATAAAACAAGCAACAAACAAATCCAAACTCAGTAAAAGAGGTTAGAAATCACACTGCTTAAAGTAAAGATCAAACAAATAATAAACACGTTGATGCATTTCCTAGTTTTGGAGCCTCTTTTATGCCAGAGGTAGGCCTAACGAGTTTGAGAGAGAAACAAGCCATTAAGTATTGTCATTTTCCCCCAAAATAAACCCCAAAAGGAAATGAAACTTAATTAAAATTGTTGCAAATACAAGAAAACAACTAAAGAAAAGAGATAGGCCAATGCTCGATCTTTTCCCATGGCTTCCCCATTCAGGCATTCTTCCCCATGTTTGCTGAATTCATCGTGCAACTCTTGTATCCTTTCCTCCAAGCCCAAAGCGAGATCTTTCCAATACTCCAACTCTTTGCCCATCTCAGCAATTTCTTTGGCATTATCGTTGTGTAACTGTCGATAACAAGCCTTAGAATCTTGGACCTTTCTCTTTAGGAGATGATAGAGGGTTTGTGCCTGTGCCTCTTTATCGGCCACGTGCTTGCCTCGTTTTAGGATTCTTATAGCCTCACCTGCTAAATCTGCACGTAGCCACTCAATGTAGCCAACCACGCAGTCTGCTTGGTACTTGTCCACTTCAATGCTTTTCCCGTCAAGGATCATTTTCTTCATCCCGATCTTTGCTAAATAGGTGGCATTGGGAATCTTGTCGTCCTCATAATCTACCCGATGAACACTCATATCAGCAACTATGGGTATAATTTGTTTTCTCCCTGTTTGTCTCATCACTCTCATTGGAGCGTAAGGCTGTAGGCCATGAAGTCCCATTAGGACGATGTAATAATGATATTTGGTGTACGTCACAAAGTCTGAACTAGGAAACCAATCAACATCCATTGCACCGAATCTTCTATCAAAGTGCTCACCATATGCCCCCATTTCTCTACCTTGCTATACCTTTTAATTTTTTTGACACGCATGGTAACTCTAGTCTCATGTGCAGCAATATGATCAGTTTCGATGGGTTCGGGTAATGCCAATTTACCCCTAACCTTTTGCAGATATTCAATTAACCACATCTGCAGTAACTAGTTGCAAACTTTGAAACGTTTGGCCCCTTCTTTGCATTTCTCCAAGGCCCGATAAATATCTGTTACAATCATAGGGACGATGGTGCACGACCCTTTATCAATACCATTGCATAAAGCATGGGCGACCAGAACAAGACGAACGTTTATGTCTTCCTCAGCTCCTCGCGGGAAGACCATCAACACCAAGAAATAAACAATAAATGCGAATATCCTCTTGCTAACCCACGAGCTAGGGTCTGAACTCTCAACTTCGTAAGTTTTTCGAGCAGTATTGTGGCCAAATCTGTCATACAAATAGGAACCTGAAATTTTGCGTTTTACAACATAAGCTACAAGATGTTTTCCTTGCAAACCCAAATTATCTTGAATGTCTTCCATAGTGACACTCTTAGGTATGATAACTTCATCCCTTTGCCATTTTCTGTTTCTTCAGCGCAAACTAATATTTTCCACATAACCTCCAATTTCCTCCAAGAGTGGGATCATCTCGACCTCGTCGAACCTAAACACAGAACGTGTTTCATCCCTAAATGCTATGGCGGCTTCGATGAGTACTCAACAAGGAGTTATTTTCATGAGGGAAGGTAAGTGTCCCAACACTTTTCTTACTTGCTTTTGACCGTAATCACCTAAGTCGACCCACTAGGATTTCATCGTTGTCGGAACACACCAAACCATGCTAAATCTGGGGTACGATGTAGGCGGATTCATTATACCTGCGTCATAAAAATGTTAGCCTAATCTACCCACCCAAGGGCAAAATGACAATACTTAACCATATTTTCTCTCAAATGCACATAATTTTGATGAAAACGTCCCCTTCGGAAATTAGAAATCCCTCGGAACTTAGGGCAATGTTTTACTATTAGTCTTGACACACCTTGGGTATTAACACAGCTTAGGTTCAAGAAAGGTGCATTCCTTAGTAAAGTATTACACAGTAAATCCCTAAGAGTGAGAGTGGGTTTAGACACGGTTCCTTCAAGCGGACAACTTGAGAGTGGATTTAGACACGGTTCCTTCAAGCGGACAACTTGAGAATGGGAAGGTTCATGACTGTCGACGCACCACTGATCAACCGATCCATGAGACATTTCCCGACACTGGTTATTTTAGGAATGAACGTTCGTGTAACCACGCAACCGTTTCAAAAATTAAAAAATAGGTTCCAAGTGGAGGAAGATATGAGCGATATGACAGCATATAAAATAAAACACTTAGCAATTTATACAAATAAATAATCATTATATATTACAAGCAGTGAAGAAGTAATATACAATGAAATGAAAAATAAAAGAAAGAAAAATGTTAGTAACTTCATGGTAAAAAACATATAAGGAAGTGAATAAATTAATATAGAAACAAATAAAAGGGAAAGGATTTAAACCTGACAGTTAGCAAATTAAGAAAAATTAAAGGATTTTTTTTTCTTTTTTTTTCTTTTTTTTTTAAAATCAAAACTCAAAATAAAGCCCCACATAAAACAAACACATTGTGGTTAAAGCCTAAAATCCCCAGCAGAGTCATCATGTTGTCGCGCCCCATTTTTCTCACGAAAAGCGGGACTCAACATGTGACAACTCTTAAAAGATTATTTAAATGAGAAGAGTCGTCACCTAACGATTTAAGGTGCGTTAGGGCACCGTTCTACGCTATGAGTCTGCTTAAATTAGTCTACATCACCAGGTTCGGGCAAGGACTTAAATTACCTTGAACAAAAGGTTTTAAGCACCTTTCGAGGTCCATAAATATGGTTCCCGTCCGGATTCAATAATACGTGGGGCATTAACTAATGATTGGAAACATGACTTATTTTAACCTACTTTGATAAAATTTGAACTAAATTGATGAATGTAAAGAAGTAAACAAAGAATTTGCAGACAAGTGAGAAGAAAGAAACTAAAACAATAAGTATTTTAAACCATTGACATTATTATTATTTTTCATTACAATATACAATCCAATACTACAGAGAAAGACAAAGGAAAATGATTAAGTGCATACAAGAATAGAATTATTGATACAAATGCATACAAAAAGACAACCAAATAAATAAATTTTAAAATATGGGGCCGAACCTCAAAGAGGCGCCTACGTATCCCTAAAGGGAATCAGGTCAGACGTAATTCTGCGCTTAAAGAAGGGGTTATTTTAACCTAGTGGGATAACCCCATGCAACTTAAGTAATACTTCGTAATAAATTAAATTTCTCGTATTATTCAGTAAGTACAGACTATCATTTGGAGGTCTGAAATCCTAAGGCTGTTAAGGGTGAAAAACGTCCAATAAGAAAAATTTAAAACAAATAGCAGTTAACATATGAAGGTCTCACATAAGCCTCTATATTGAACCTGTGGACATGTTCTATAATAAGTGCAAATATATCCTAAAACATGATTTCTAATGCAGAAACGTCAGATCTGATATATATGCAACATATCATGCTCAATTAGGAATAATTGCTAAATGTGAACAGATAATGAAGACTTCTAAAAAAAACATCARAAAATTGAAGCATGCTGACAAAGTACACATTAGTCTGGCAGTATTTTAAGTTAAGAGAGMATCTTATGACTTATGAGTTATTATTCTTATAGATAAGACCTCCCTGAGACYGTTYAGAAGTTTCGAATCAAYGCAATATAKAATCTAACGCTTACGACATTAATTCCATAAACAACATAAAAATAGYCATTAATATCCTTTAAAAAAAAGATATTCTTGGAATCAAGYAGGTTAAATAKAATGTTAGACCCTRTARACATGATCTCYWGCATAAACTATGACAAATAAGCATTTTCATAATGRATTCATTGGCATGGACAATTTGTGATTTAATTAGTCATGGTCGAACTCTGTTTGAAAGGGCTCTAATTAAACCATTTTAAGAACCTATGCACGGAATATACATGGAGTAGTTCATTAAGCTAAAATACTCCCCATAGGCAGATTTACTAATCATTCATCTATAAAACAAATTAATATAATTCCTAGGAGTATGGTGTCTAGTGAACGCAATCAAATTCGTGACTTTCTTGGAGGCATGATTTCTAGCATTACGTATGTTATAAAATCCTATAAGCACGCTTTCTAGGCGAGTTTGACAAATTAAAAGAAAACAGTAAAGAAACCTGATCCCCCACCCCCATAATCCCTTTTCACTATCATCAGCGTTTTACAGTTGTTACAAACTGAAGAAAATAATAAATTAATACAACACAATATACAAGGAATACTGAATTAATGAAAATCTAAACATCCCTCTTGCCACGAGTGGCTCTTCATTCCAAATTAGAGTAATCTGTTAAACAAGAAGTAATACAATAAGTATGCACATACTAACATATATTTGGGAACCTGTAAGATACAAACTATTTGATTTTCACAAAATACTCACACAAACGAACTTGAATTATAAAGATTCAAGAACATATTACGAGACTGCAAAAATATTTAGGGAGTTCAGATTTATTATAACATGATTCAAGTACGAGTTTGCACATCGCATTGTCAGGAAGTAGTAGAAAGCAATACTAACCAGTTGATCAGTGATTGAGCAACAAACAACAATTTACGAAATGGCTTTGCCAATAATTGAGACCCAAACTTCAACACGTCAAGATTACAAGGATCTCATGGATCCCAAGCAGTGCTCGTGTTGAATGATGAGCCCGCAAGTGTACGGGTCGTACAAGTAATATAGTGGCTCTTTTTAAGAACCGGAATGTCGAACCCACAAGGACAGGACTACGGGGTGAAACNCGCAAAATATTTAAAGAGTTCAGATTTATTATAACATGATGCAAGTACGTATTATCAGAAAGCAGCATAGAGAGATAAACTAACCGGTCGATTAGCAAAGGAATAAAGCAAACCAGCAGTTTCAGAAAGGTTTTCCCCAATAATTGAGACTCGAACCTCTATACGTCAAGATCACAAGGACCTCATGGATCCCAAGCAGTGCTCATGTGGGGGCGGGGCAAAAGAATTAAGAATTTGGATGAAACAAAGCAGTATTTTAGAAGTAAAGTGATATTTTTCTATGAAAGTCTCAAATGAATCCCTAAGAGAGGAGAGGACCCTTTTATAGTTATTAAATCAAAAAATTTAAGGAGAGGAAATATTCAGAAATCAATTAAAGAGATATTACCTTATTAAGAGTAATCAATCCCATACAATTTTCCTTAATCGACAAAATCAAATAGCTTTCAAGAACTCCGTCTTCACCATAATTATCGTACTCAAAATAAGGAAAGAATTAGTCAGTGAATGTTTACCTTAAATTAAGACAAATCAAAAGAGCAAACTGTCATAAAAATACAAAAAAATAATAATTTAATTACACACAACACAACTATATAAAGGTAACTACGGTAATAACAAAATCAGATCTAAAAATAATATTGTTAAATTAGGGAAGAAACAAATCGAATAAAGGTATTTACTAGGAATTAGAGATTAATAAATTAATGATATTCTGTAAATAAATCCTAAAATACTATATTTAACATATTTACCTACAAAGCAGATTTGACACAAGAAGAAAAATTGCCGAATAAAAACATTATCAATTAATTACGAAATTTTAACAAGCATAGAATTGTGGTATATATATAAATCACAAGTTGATTAAATTAGCCTCATAGTAGTGTCTATAAAAATATATCAAGCAATCAAATAATATTGAGAGCAAAAAGTAGAAGGAATAGTGAGTTATATGTAATACATATGCTAAAACTTAATCCATCTAATCAGAACAATCAATGGGATTAAGAAATTTCATAAGATTTAGCAGATAACACAAAAATAATAATCTAAATAGTTAAGGGTATTACTATTAAACGAGATTAATTAAATCCAATTTAAGAAACAAAAATGCAAAAGAGGCAGAAAACTTCAAATATTCAGATCTGTCTAGAAAATTAGAAGCATGTTCGACCATCATAAGTCGGGATTGTGCTCGTGGTGGTCGGCGAAGGGAGGTCCGGTGTACGGGAGAGGGTGGTTTTCCCGCGAAGGGAAGAGGTATAGGGATGAGGACTTTGCCAGGTTCGTTGTTTGCCGGAGAAGAAAATGAAGAGGAGAGGGAGATCGGGTGGCTGGCGAGGTGAGATGCTGGAGAGGCAGATCTGGAAGGTTTTCGGTGCTGTTTGGCCGGAGATAGCCGGCGTAGGTGGTCTGCCGACGGGGAGGGTGAAGGCTTACGGGGTTTGGTGGTTTCCCAGCCAATAGTGGCTGGAACTAGTGGGGAAAAATGGTGAGACGGCTGGAGCTGTGGTATGCGGCTGGTTTTCTAGGGTTAATGGAGGTGTTTTGGGCGGAGAAGGGGGATAGAGAGGACGGAGGTGGAGTAATGGTGGCCGGATTGATGAAGTGGTGAAGGGGGGAGAGAATAGAGGGAGTATAGCGGCGGGTTTGGTAAAGATGAGAGGAAGTTAGAAATGATTTTAGGGTTTGGGGGCGTAAATGTTATAAAAGGTCAAAGGTAGGGTTTATTTGTGGCCGTTAGATTAGATTAGATGGACGGATGAGATTAAAAATTGAAATTGGGTCGTATCGCGGGAAGGAGCGCGGGTCATGGGTTGGGTTAATGGGTAGGAAATCAATTGAATTTAAAAGAAGTGGTCAGATATGATAAAATGGGTTAAAATTGGCATGAATTAAGTGAATAGTGGCCAAATTTTAAATAAATTGGGAAAAGTTCAAAATTGGCTGCTATGTAATTAATAAAATACTATATTTGT
>JACEIK010001347.1:185643-196431 GCA_018107945.1 Datura stramonium
TGTTGATTGTGTTGGCCGTGTGGGGTCGTATTCAGATAGTAGTGGTGACCTTGCCGGTCACGTAGATGTTCAGTATTCATTATATTGAGTTAGAGATAACCAGATAGCATGGTGGCCTTGTCGTCCCGCATAGGTTTTCCTACATAAGTATGATTCTGGTTAGCTGAAGTTATAGTACAGGTGGCTATAGGCCCAGTAGGCCAAAGGCTGTATTTACAGTCGTTATATAGCCCGTTGATTCCATGAATCTGAGTTAGAGCCAGCCAGACACCAGATGTTCTTAGGCTCAGTAGTCTAGCAGTCCAGGTCTTAATAGGGCACCAGGTGCCAGTCATACCCCCCCAAGGCGGGGCGTGACAACAAGATAAGTAAAACTGCTTAAATAAGTAAATCACTTTAAAACATGAATAATGTAAAACATAAACATTAAGAATCTGAGAGTAGGAATTGCATGCATTCTTTCTTAAATCATGATCTCATCATAACATAATCATAACATCATAACCGTATCGATTGACTCAAAGCTGAAATCTGATAGTCATGAGTAAAACTGAACATTGAGTCAAACCTGTGTTAGAGCATATATAGATATTGAAATCTCATGAGTGATAAACATCCATAACTGAAACCATGAGGAACAATGGGAAACTCGTCTTTTAACCGACATACCATGATAGAGATTATGTGGTCCCAACTATCACACTCAAGTGGGTAGAGCCGTCCGAAGCCTTGCCAGGGCTAGGGACGTGTTACACCCCATAAGCACCTAACATCTAGTCGGCATATTCATACGTTAGTTAAGAGTTTTAGAGTACGACACATACCAGAAAGGGCCTAGGGAAAGGTCGAACGAGCGCAGAATCGAGGTTGCAAGGGAGAAGGCTGGACAAGCTGCCAAAAGGGCAATGTGTCATGGACCCTCCCCCTCCGCGATGGGCTCCATGAAACGCACGTAATACGGCGTGATGAGGTCCGTGACCTGTCCACCACCCAAAGTTATACATATATTAAGCCTTCTCAATTGAATTCATTTCATTATATAAGTCCCTCGGCCAAAGAAGTAAGGAACGCCATTTTCAAGTTATTTTCCTCTAATTAGGCTGTCAAATGTCGTCTAAACTCAAATTAACTTCGGGTATTGAGTTCTAAGCCTACATGGAGAATTACTACAGAGTTAGTTTCTCGGAATATGCCCGGCAAATCGGAACTCCGCCAAGTAAAAGTGATCAGAATTGATCCAAACTGATTCCTAAATGATCACAGGCATCAAGTAAGTATTTCTCCCTTCTGAATTACCGAGAAATTATACGTTTTCGGTCGTACTTTGTAAAGTTGAAGTATAGTTGCTATTGATATTAAAAGTTGTCATTTCTATCGAATTTAGTACTGAAATTAGTCTCTTTCTCCCAATATAACGATTACAGCTGAAAAAAACTGACGAATCCAAGTTGAAACTCATCGGTTATTCGGGAAACAACAGTAGAGGTATGTAAGGCTTAACCCTCGGCAAGTTATTCTCGTCGTACAATGCCATGACTTATGTTCTTGAATGGAAATAACGATCCTATATACTGCAGATAGTTGCTACTGGTAGATTGTTATTAGACATGTTAATTAGTTGTTACTATTATATATAAAGATCAGATATGTTGTGATTAGCTGCTATTAGTAGATTACGGTTATATTTGTTGTGGTTAGCTGCTAGAAAACATATATAGATTATACCAAAGAATCCCTCATCAGGAAAGGACATGTTAAGTGTGATACGCGCTAAAAGCGTCATAGAAACACTTGTATTCTCTAGTTCATTGTATTAGTAGAATTGTATGTTTTATTGCTAGGCCTAGACCCTAGAAGCTCGTGAATAGTTATCGGGTCTGAGCTAGTAAGTTGAATAGCATAGGCGTAGCTAGGCAGTTTAACTACCAGTTTGGTGCCTATATTGTCAGGAAAGCATGCCTAGAGGCATTGGCGTACCCTCATGCCCCAGGGCCAAAAGCTTAGATAGGAAGGCCATACTTTAGAGTCAGCACCTAGGGCTTCCTAGAGAACTGAGTGGCAGCCTACCATCTAGTTAGCTATTACCAGTAATTGTCAGTCTCAGTTAACTTAGCATTCGCCATACAGGTTGCCCAGGAAACTAGCCCAGTCGTCTAGTTCAAATAGACCCGTGGGTACCCTAAGGAAGCGGGCCTTATTAACAGTTAGAGGCAGGGCCAGCACCCCAATCGGTATAAGATACTCAGGTACAGATTGCCAAGAGTGGTTAAGTCTATATAAACTTGTCTATAAGGTTAGGCATCGCCCTGAAAAGTCATACAAGATCTGAGCAGACTAAGATGAGGCCTAAGGTACTAGTACCATGTTAGTACAATACTGCCCACAGGCTAAGAATGTCGGTAAGCTGCCTGTGGAGCATTAGGGGTCGATCGCTCAAAAGCATGTTCGGCTAGTAGTAGCCCTACAGTCATTCTAAGGAGAGGAACTAAGTAATTAGCCATCCGCGACCCACAATTGTTTATGAGTCATAGTTGTCTGGGCAGGACATCAGAGTTATATTAGACCACTCCAGATCTTGCCCTATCTAGTTTAGACCATTAAAGATCATGATCACTATCAGGATCCTCTGATTAGATACAGGTGTACGGTGTGCCTATTAGCAGCCTTACAGATTATTCTAGGGGAAAGCAGCAGTCGCGTTAAGCCTAGAAGGCCAGATACGCCTTTCGAATGGCTAGGTTAAGACTTCAGTATAGAGCCTCGGGTGGGGTTTCCCTTCCTTAGGAGCCTTCCGTGACCACCCCAGGGTTACTAGCTGTATTGTCACCTGCCAGGGTCTAGATGACATCGCTCCAAGGAGCGGTATGCCGTTCGTGAGGGACGAAGATGAGGTCAGAGGGCCTTATACAGTCCATTCCATGGTTGGACTATTTTTATATCGTATCGACACCACACCCCTGTCGAGCTTGGTGCCCGGGGTGCAGATATCAAGAGTCCACTAGACTCAGACACAGCTACAGTTCAGGGGCCGAGTGGGCTCAGTTGTAGACCCAGAGAGACGGGTAGGTTGGCTATAGCACCAGTAGAGTCATAGAAACCTGGATAAGGGTATATAGATTGAGGTGTACTTGTCAGGGCTTATGGGGGTCCCGATAGGTTATTTCTGTGTTGCTTGTACCTTTCGGGCTTATGGGGGTTAGGTTAGGTTCTTGTTTGTATTCTTGTCTGCTAGTTATATCTTATGAATATATAATTATACAGTCGTAGCTCACATACGTGTAGTGCTTTGCTAGACGCAGATTACGAATAAGCCAGATTACAGGTTAATCTTTCTTCCCCTTCACTCTCTATTTACTTTTAGTCTTTAACAGCTTACTTACTACCTTACATATTCAGTACATATTGTACTGACGCCCATCCTCGGGCGCTACATTGCTTTCCTACAGGTTTAGACAGACAGAGTTCATGCTCTTCAACAACAGTTGTTCAGAGTCAGCAGTTTGGCCAGCTCCCTTTGTTCGGAGTTGCCAAGTTGTAAAGGTTACAGTCTTTCAGTTGTATAGCATTTGGGGTAGGCCGGGGCCTTGTCCCAACCACTATTTGTATTCTTAGAGGCTTGCAGACCACAGTCCTCAGTCAGTTAGTTGTATGTTGGCTGTGTGGGGCCTAGTATAGTAACTTGTCTTCATTTCTATTATAACTAAACAACATGGTGGTCTTGTCGGCCCGCATAGGATCCCTTTTGTTACCTGTTGTGGGTTAGCTATTCTTGTTTACAGGTGGCTATACGGCCTTGTCAGCCGGAGGCTGTGTTTACAGCCAAGATATAGCTCGTTATTTTCTTGAACTAAGTCGCAGGCTTGCACCAAGCGTGCTTAAGCCTAGCCAAGTCAGTCAGATTCCAGTGTGGCATTAGCTGCCAGTCATGCCTCCCAAGGTGGGGCGTGACAAACTTGGTATTAGAGAGTTCATATCCTAGGAAATCTGCAAGCCATTTCTAGTAGAGTTTTGCTTATAAATGTGTTGTGCACCACATTCTATAAGCAGGAGGCTGTGAGGCATGATAGTATATAGTTAAACAAGGCCCCACACGGTTATCACATGAAATAAAACACCTATANCCCCCTTCTTCTCAGATCGTGCTATAGATTGGAGTTGTATAGGATTGAGCCCTTAAGCTTTCATTGTTATATCTGTCTAGAATAACGTTTGATATAAGACAGACTCCAGCCAGTCGCAAGATGACTACAACAGGAGGAGGAGGTATTACTGAAGTGCTATAGTTAGGGGGACAATTAGCCTAGGGACAGAAGTGGATGTCTTATAATCTCCCCAGCATCCTCCTAGGATACCAGGAATCTCATGAGGTAATAGATGTGGCAGTACCGTCCCCAGTTCTCCCTACAGCCTCAAAACGAGAGGTCCGAAGCATGGTATATGCACATGAGTTAGCCTACTGAGTAACTGTCTAGAATTAGACAGGGATGATAAGTAGCGTCGGATTACCTGGAATACATAAAGGGTCGTGAGAGTACAACAGAACGTGTGGGTAACACTGCCATGTTGCCCAGAATAAAGAGTAAAGAGAGGCTAGAATTGTTGACTTCAAGAAGTATTAGGAAGTGGTAAAGACCCCTAGTGTTCATAAAGTTATCTAAACCCTCATAGTAAGTAAACCAGGAGAGCGGACGAGGTTGCCAGCAACACTTAAGTGCATGTGCGAGGGTCTATCAGCAACAAACTCTAGCAATAGTAAGGTTCAGGTTAGAAATAGGCCGACTTCGACGCAACATGCTAATGACAGTAGAGCATATCTGCAAGATAATGATTATGGTCTTAATTGTTATGTCAAAGGACAGAGAGAGATCATATGAACGAAGTAGGCCTGAGTGCGAGTCAGAAGGAATACAGGTCGGTAGACTTGGTTAGTAATATCTTTTGACAATATGAGATAGAAGCCACGAACCCCAGAGTTCAGTCTAATGAAAGCAAGGGGAAAGGCACGGATACCTAACTTTAGGGGAAACCAAAATACCCTCCAGGTTGATAGAGCATAGGACCACTACCGAATATCGAGAACTAAGCATCGGGCTGACAATTAATAGATAGAAAGGTTGCAACCTAGTGTGTTGCGGTATCCCCACCAGTTGAGAAGGTAAAAGAGTGTCGACATAGAGACTCTAACCTAGTACAACCTAGAGACAAGGCTCAGTAGGAAGTTATTGGCCTTGAGAAAATAAGGGGCGGAGTTATAAGACCCAGGGGCTGGCTTTGCGTTTCAAAGGTGGCAGAACTTCATTAGCAGACTATGGCCAAGGCGTACCATGTCCATTATCCCCTCCACCCAAAGTTTAATGAAAACACATCAGTTTGTAAAGAGAGACCTACTAATGGCATGGGAAGAGGAGAGATATCATTGAGTCATAGCACAGGACTCCAATGACCAGCCAGGGGGGCTGGATAGCAAAAATGGAGCAGGCCAATTCAAGAGGTGATTGTACCTGCAAGAAAGTGGAAAGTAACAAATATGAATACAGTTATAGGATTATCTCGTACCAGGTGTAAATTGACCCTTCACTTGAGTCAGTATGGTAAGGCTAACAAGATCGACTTATGTCTTGCTAGATGGAATTATATTTCATCTAAAGGCTATGTTGAGTTAAATGTTTAAGAAGTAGTTCAGTTGTGTGGAGCCAGTATCGGATAAACTCTGACAGAGGGGCACAACGTACAACTAGGTTTTAGAAAGGCTCCCAGAACAAATTGGGATACATATTAAGTTGAGTACGACTCCTCGTCTCAAACAATGGCTAAGCAGAGCACACAACTCAGACATCGGGGGTCTATTATGAGTGGAAAGGGAAGTGCCCCCCCCCCCAAGGTAATTTAGAGGTAGTTGAACCAAGGCATATTATAACAGGCGGACTGGAAAATTAAACTTACCAAGAAATGGATAACGACAGCCCAAGGTCGTCGGAAGTCCTACCCTAATGTACGGCATAGGCAGCTAAGGGTTGAATAAATAGGTGGGTATTTCTAGAAACTTCACCAAAGAAGGGTGTTATGAGGGTTGGTAAAAAGGGCAAGCTTAACCCTAAATTTATTGGCATGATCATATCCTCCGGAGGACAAGCATGGTGGCATATGAGCTGGAACTGTCTCCAGAGCTAGAATCTATCCACCCTGTCTTTCACATGTTAATACTACGGAAGTGTATAGGGGACCCATCCCAAGTTGTGCCGATTGAGGACATCCAAGTCATGGAGGAGCTAGCCTACAAGGAGATTCCAGTTGCTATATAGATTGGCAAGTTCATAGGTTAAGGACCAAAGATGTCGTTTCTGTTAAGGTACTGTGGAGAAGAAAGAATAGAGCAGAGATGACCTGGGAAGTCGAAGACGACATGGGATCCAAATATCCTCATCTGTTCCAGGGTTAGTTCAGACTATGTAGTTAAGGTAAGGTTGTTGTTCAGCTGTTACTTTATGATTTATGTTGATTATACTGTTCAATTGACTACATTTTGTTGTGAAATAGTTGTTATAGTGTCATGTGAAGTGTCTGTATTGGACTTTTTTGCATTTAAGGGTTTTTAGATAATTCATATTATAGGGGAAACTCTGCCGAAATTTTTCCAGAATAATGGTTGAAAGAGTTAAACTCCTGTAAGCTGAAGTTGACATTTGAGGACGAATGTTCCTAAGGGGGGGAGGATGTTACTCCCCGTAAGCACCTAACATCTAGTCGGCGTATTCATACATTAGTCAAGAGTTTTAAAGTACTATGCGTACAAGAAAAGGGTCTGGAGAAAGGTCGAACGAGCGCAAAATTGAGGTTGCAAGGGAGAAGGCCAAACAAGTTGCCAAAAGGGCAACGCGTCACAGACGTTCCCCCTCCGTGATGGGCTCCGTGACACACCCGTAATACGGCGCGATGGGTTCCGTATCACAGACCGCCCTTTCCATCGCCCAAAGTTATACATATATTAAGCCTTCTCAATTGAATTCATTTCATTATATAAGTCCCTCGGCTAGAGAAGTAAGGAACGCCATTTTCAAGTTATTTTCCTCCGATTACGCTGCCAAACACCATCTAAACCCAAATTAACTTCAGGTATCAAGTTCTAAGCCTACAGGGAGTATTACTACGGAGTTAGTTTCTCAGAATACGCCCGGAGAATCGAAACTCCGCCGAATAAAAGTGATCAGAATTGCTCCAAACTGATTCCTAAATGATCACAGGCTTAACCCTCGGCAAGTTATTCTCGTCGTATAGTGCCATGACTTATGTTATTGAATGAAAATATCGATCCTATATGCTGCCGATAGTTGCTACCGGTAGATTGTGATTAGACATGTTGTAATTAGTTGTTACTAGTATATAAAGATCAGATATGCAATGATTAGCTGCTATTAGTAGATTACGATTATATTTGTTGTGGTTAGCTGCTAGAAAATGTATATATATTATAATACAGAATCCCTTGTTGGGAAAGGACATGTTAAGTGTGATACGCGCTAGAAGCGTCATAGAAACTCTTCTATTCTCCAGTTCATTGTATTAGTAGAATTGTATGTTTTATTGCCAGGCGTAGACCCTAGAAGCTCGTGAATAGTTATCGGGCCTGAGCTATAAAGTTGAACAGCATAGGCGCAGCTAGGTGGTTTAACTACCAGTTTGGCACCTGTATTTTCAGGAAAGCACGCCTAGAGGCCATTGGCGTACCCTCAAGCCCCAGGGTTAGAAATTTAGATAGGAAGGCCATACTTTAGAGTCAGCAACCTAGGGTTGCCTAGAGAACTGAGTGACAGCCTACCATCTAGTTAGTTATTACTAGTAATTGTCAGTGTCAGTTAACTTAGCATTTGTCATACAGGTCGCCAAGGAAACCATCCCAGTCGTCCAGGTCAAATAGACCCGTGGGTACCCTAAGGAAGGGGGCCTTATTAACAGTTAGAGGCAGGGCCAGCACCCCAACCGGTTCTTATAAGATACTCAGGTACAGATTGCCGAGAGTGGCTAAGTCCATATAAACTTGTCTATAAGGTTAGGCATCGCCCTGAAAAGTCATACAAGATCTAAGCAGACCAAGAGGAGCCCTAAGGGACTAGTACCATGTTGGTACAGTACTACCCACAGGATTAGAATGTCGGTAAGCTGCCTATGGAGGATTAGGGGTCGATCCCTCAAAAGTATGTTCAGCTAGTAGCATCCCTACTGTCGTTCTAAGTAGAGGAACTAAGTAATTAGTCATCCGCGACCCCATAGTTGTTTATGAGTCATAGTTGTCCGGGCAGGACATTCAAAGTTATGTTAGACCACTCCAGATCTCTCCCTATCCAGTCTAGACCATTAGAGATCATGATCATTATCAAGATCCTCTGATTAGATACAGGTGCACGGTGTGCCTGCTAGCAGCCTTACAGATTATTCTAGGGGTGAGCAGCAGTCGTGTTAGGCCCTGAAGGCCAGATACACCTTTCGAGTGGCTAGGTTGAGACTTTTGTATAGCACCTCGGTGGGGTTGCCTTTACTTAGGAGCCTTCCATGACCACCCCAGGGTTACTAGTTGTATTGTCGCCCTACAGGGGCTAGATGACGTCGCTTCAAGGAGCGATATGCCATCCGCAAGGGACGAAGATAAGGTCTGAGGGCCTTATACAGTCCATCCCATGGCTAGACTATTTTTTATGTCGTATCGGCGCCATACCCCTGTCGAGCTTGGTGCTTGGGGTGCAGATATCAGGAGTCCACTGGACTCAGACACAGCTACAGTTCAAGGGCTGAGCGGGCTCAGTTGTAGACCCAGGGAGACAGGTAGGTTGGCTATAGCACCAGTAGAGTCATAGAAACCTAGATAGGGGTATATAGATTGAGGTGTACTTGCCAGGGTTTATGGGGGTCCCGGTAGGTTATTTCTGTGTTGCTTGTACCTTCCAGGTTTATGGGGGCCAGGTTAGGTTCTTGTTGTATTCTTGTCTACTAGCTATAACTTATGAATATATAATTATACAGTCGTAGCTCACATACGTGTAGTGCTTTGCTAGACGTAAATTACGAATAAGCCAGCTTACAGGTTCATCTTTTTGCCCCTTCTCTCTCTATTTACTTTCAGTCTTTAACACCTTACTTACTGCCTTAAATATTCGGTACATATTGTACTGACACCCATCCTCGGGTGTTGTATTGCTTGCCTGCAAGTTTAGACAGACAGAGTTTAGGCTCTTCAGCAGTAGCTGTTCAGAGTTAGCAGTTTGGCCAGCTCCCTTCGTTCGGAGTTGCCAGGTTATAGAGGTTATAGTCTTTTAGTTGTATAGCATTTGGGGTAGGCTGGGGCCCTGTCCCGACCACTATTTGTATTCTTAGATGCTTGGAGACAACAGTCGTCAGTCAATTGGTTGTATGTTTGCCGTGTGGGGCCTAGTATAGTAGCTTGTTTTTATTTCTATTATAACTAAACAACATGGTGGTCTTATCGGTCCACATAGGATCTGTTTTGTTACTTGTTGTCGGTTAGGTCTTCTTGTTTACAGGTGGCTATACGGCTTTGTCGGCTAGAGGCTATGTTTACAGTCGAGATATAGCTCATTGTTTTCTTGAACTAAGTCGCAGGCTTTCACCAAGCGTGCTTAAGCCTAGCCAGGTCAGTCAAATTCCAATGGGGCACTAGGTGCCAGTCATGCCTCCCAAGGTGGGGCGTGACAGGACGATACCATGATATCATATACAGCTCGTGGGCCAATAGGGTCGGGGATTGCTCACAAGGGAGGTCCCAAAGTAATGTATTTAATAGTATAAACCTATGTTGGCGCATATTTCCGAGGCATAGGATGATCGACCCTTAGCCTACTCGGTGCTAGACACTACTTCCAAAAACATGCATATGTTCTGTGTCATTTTTCAACGAAGCTCAACACCGTCTATTGATGAAGCTCAATCATAAAATACATCTCAAATATAAAATCATGCATATGAGAAGCTTTAACTCAAACCATACCACAAGATGAAGGATAATTGGGAGTCTTTGCTCCAAAACCATGTGGTAAGCTTAATTCGGGAAATCATAAATCATACTTTAAACATGTGGGCACTGCCCAAAGCTTTATCATGCTTGAAAATACCCAATTCAAATCGAAAACATGATTATAAACATAGGTAGCTTGAAAACATGCTTTTCATCGTATTATCTCATCATAATCATACATTCATCTCAAATCTCTTCTTTCATGAACTTTTCATCAATGGGCTTTTTAATTCATAAAACTTGAAACATAAATTTCAATTGAAAACAATATAAAACCTTCCCATGCTTCATAATTCGATAGTAGAAACATATTTAAATCATACCCATATAGAGAATTTAGGAAATTCATGCATTGGGTTAAAACCCATAGATTAGACATAGAAATCTCACGATTTAGAGAGGGATTGGGCATGGGTGTGAAAGAATTCACCCATTCATAATCCTACATACCTGTTGGTAGTTGATTCTTATACTTCTTTAAATGTCCAATAAGAATTGAAGAGAAATTGAAGAACACTAATCTTGATCACCCTCTCTCTCCTTCCACCTTGCATATATGAATGAATATGGCCTAAAATGAACTTAACCCCTTTAAAAGTCATCATTCATAACTCAAAACGACGTATTTTAGGCCTTAGGAACTTAGAAATTATGGAAAAGCCCTCACTAAAATTGCAGAAAATAACTGACAGTTGGTCCTAACGAGGGACCTAACCCAAATAGTCGGGACCATTCAAAGTGGTGAGCGTCTCCTCATACGGTGT
>JACEIK010001348.1:137455-151964 GCA_018107945.1 Datura stramonium
TGCCCAATCCCTCTCTAATTCATGAAAATCTATATGTTGATCCTATGGGGTTTTATCCAATGCATGAATTTCCTAAGCTTCTACCATGGGTATGATCTAAGCATGTTCTATTATTAAATTATGATTCATGGGAATGTTTTACAATATTTTCAATTATAATCATGTTTCCAAGTTTTATAAATTATGATTCCCATCCATGGAAGTTCATAAAAATTTAGATCTATGATGTATGCAAGTACGATGAGATATTTATGATGAAAAGCATGTTTTCAACATATCCATGTCTCTAATAATGTTTTCAAGTGAATCAAGTATTTTCAAGCATGTTTAAGTATTGGTCAAGCCCATATGTTTAAATATGATTTATGATTTCACGAATTAGCTTACCACATGGTTTTGGAGTTAAGACTCCCAATTATGTTCAGCTTGTGGTATGGTTTGAGCCAAGACTCCTAATGTATGATTTCTGATTTTATATATATATGATCATTCAGCTTCATCACAAGACGATGATCAGCTTCATTGAAAATGATGGAGAGCATATGCATGTTTTGAGAGTTGTATCTAGCACCGAGTAGGCTAAGGGTCAGTCAACCCTATGCCTCAGAACTACGAGCCAACGTAGGTATGATCAGATTATTTGGGACCTCCGTTGGAGCTTTCCCCTCTCCCAAGGGGCCTTCACCTAGATATCGACATCATGGCAGCGTCCTTAGCCCTGTCAAGGCTTTGGATGGCTTTTCCCACTTGAGTGTGTTAGTCGGGACCACGTAAGATCTATCATTGTAATGTCGATTATATGATGAGTCTCCCATTGTTCCTCATGATTTTAGTTGTTCATGTTTATCATTCATGATATATATATATGTTCTAAAGTAGGTTTGACCCAATGTTTAGTTTTACTTATGATTTATCAGATTTCAGCTTTGGGTTATTCGATTCAGTTTTGATGTTCAGTTATGATTAGATCATGATTTCAGAATACTCTAAGATTGTTATCTTGATTATGTCTTACATTGTGCATGTTTTAATGATTTTATTTACTTAAGCGGTTTTTCTTACCTTGCATACTCGGTACATTCCTCGTACTGACCGCATAGTCTATGCTCTATCATTTTATGATACAGGCTCTGATCTTCAAACTCAGCCCCATTACTAGCCAGCTTTCGGAGTTAGCATCTAGTCTTAGATGGTAAGTCCTCATCTCCCGAGGACCCTCCTTTATCAGTTGTTTGTTTATATTTCTAGTTTCAGACTTAGAGAGTTGGTTGGGGTCTTGTCGCATCAGCTCATCAGACGTAGAGACTTTTCAGACAAAGATTGTATTCAGCTTCAGAATCTTGTTGTATGTTCATATTTTAAGTTATGTTTAGACTTCCGCTATGATTATTATGTTGATCTTCCGCTTTCACTGATTGAATTAGAAGTTATGTTTATGCCATGGGTTTTTTTGGAGCCTCTCGGGGTTCCTCGTCCCGTGTCTCGATCCGGGCCCATGTTCGGGTCATGACATAGGTCATTTCACTCCTTGGGCTCAACCCCTCGTCTACAAAAACTCTTGTGCGTCGAGTATACACAAGCAYAAGGAACCTCGGGCTCAATCCCTAGMCTGAACAATTCTCRTGCATCRGGAATCCATAARCCAMAAGGCCTCAAACACAASACATACACAATCACCACATTCACAATCAAMAAYAATAATAATACATGCTCAAACARCCCATAACTAGCGCTCGAGCCCCACCAACCKATTATCACAACACAATACTATTCTTTCATGTCTATTCRTCCACCAACGAGYCACTAATCGAGCTAAGGATCAMCATCCCAACCATTCTATCCCAAATATTTAAAAATAAGCTCACAATCCACTCWAATYAMCACTAACAACAAGGGACATGACMAAGCCAATCCAAGCATCACCACGACCGCTAATGTTCCATCGACACGACCGATACGACCGCTAATGTTCCATCGACACGRCCGATACGACCGCTAACTCTAATATAACAAAAGATCATCACAACCATTTATTTTAACCACTCTAAGCCCTCATTCACTTTTAAATRTCATCACCTAATATTATTTTTAYAAGAAGCCCATAAATATSTACAAGAACCACAAYCTCATTCTCAGCCTCTCGACATGAACCTAATAATTTTCCATGACTACGATTCTCCGYAWTCAAASCCAAGSCACCAACCTAAACAGTAACTCATACACACATTCATCACCATATAAASAGCATCATAAGATTTCAAYTATAACATTACGCAAGCYTTSACAAAATAGCCAACACAGACATTAACGCRGACGTYAACGGCTACGGGATTCATGCCAAMAAAGGGAGGGACAAGMCTAGACGAACTAAAAARTTCAACAMCATGAAGMTAATTCCTAAAGGAAGTCCAATTCTGCAAAAAATACAGTCAAAAAACTCAACAAAGATTACAATACAAACGAGGCATAACCGATAAGATTCATACGAATTCGACGGTAGAAACTCCGAGACAATAATATACCAACGCTAACACACCTATAACCAACCTAGATAACAAAGTAAACTACAAAATAAAGCTTACCTAACAGAATATTCACGAAACAACCCTACAACACCGAAGAAAGATACCAAAACGCAAGTTACACATGATTCCCGACACCCCGATATCAAAATCATGTTGAGCCATGACTTCTTGCCCGAAAACCCCTAAAACATCATGGAAGGACCTTGATAGAGGTTCTGCACGTGACATGTTCTGAAAAATAAGAAAATAAGGCAACCAACTGACCAAGGGGCTTTTTATAGTCCTCCACCGCCTTAAGACCCTTGTGACGAGCCTACTTGCGTGGTCTCGAGAAAACACGAATATCTCTCTACTCCGAAGTCAAATTGGTGAACGTTTTGATGTGATGGAAACTAGAATCATATAAATTTAATTTTATAGGTCGTAAACCCATAACTCCTTATATATTAGGATAAAAGCCTCGAGACATTTGACCTAAATTTCAAGGAATCTCAAAAAAGAAATTTCGCGATAACTTTAGCAAAATTTCGTTTTACATCTTGATGGATGTCTAATCTTGAATATGATCATGGAGTGACTGAAATACCTCATAATACTTACTTCTTAGCCTATTAAGTACTCTTAGTCCTACCTCGAATGTATGAATTTATTGCTTAAATTATACGGGGTGTTACACATATTTTGCCTTGTTTTGAGTTCATAATCCCTATGAAATGTATGAATTCATGTTTTTGCATGTATTGTGAGCTAATGAATGCCTCTAGAAGTTTTGAGCAGGAAACCAAGTAAAAAGGACCCAAAACTGACTCAAGGTGTGAAGAAGAAGAGTTCGCGAAAGTCAGCCTGGGGCTATGGCTAGTGTGGCGCGCCCAACACTTGTGTTCTAGAGGAAAATGCACCAAATTGGTTCTATGGATAGCATGGGGTTCCAGGTTCTTTAGATTTGGATATGAAAATTTGACTAACACCTTGGCGAGATGTATGACGTGGAGCCCCAGAAGCATTCCACACTTAGAAAATTTCCCTAACATTCTTGGGCTATGGATGAAGTGGGGCGCTAGAAAGGTCCTAATGCTCAAGAATTTTGACTAAGACTCTTGTGCTACGGATGGAGTCGGGTGCCAAAGGTCTCAGTAGTGTAGAAATTTGGCTAAGTCCGTGGTATTATGGTGGGAGTGGGGCGCTCAGAGCCATTCTTCATAGAAAATTTAACTAACTTCTAGGGGCTATGCATGGGGCGGCGCACCAGACCCTCCTAGATGGGATTTTTCAGATTTTTGAGCCAAATAATTGAGGGAAAAAGTGTTATTTGAAGGATCACCTATATATATAACATCTTGGGAGTTTTTAATAGATCAAACTTTATTTTRTTTGATYGTAGAAGGTTGTAAKMACAAATTTTAGAGGAGAGAAAAGTTCTACCTAGGTTTMTTTTTTTATTTATTGTTTTACGAAGAATGATGATGTTATCTTTGTTTTTCCGCTTTTCTATGAGTGGTTAAACGSCCATTCTAGGGTTTTTGCCATARMTGAAGGTTGAAGTTGGAAAGACTGAATAATGCTAGKTTTGATTCWTYATTAAAGGTATTTTATATTTAATTTTTTTAATTGCTTATTCACTAGTCTGATCACCTTGTAAGTAAATTTGTTGGCTTTTGGTTGAACTTGGAAAAGGGAAACAAAAGGGTTAAAAGTAAATGGAAAATAGGAATTCAAAGATCCTTTAGCCCATTGGTTGGAGGTTAGAAATTATTGTTGAGTATAGGGATGTACCCTTCAACCCTGTTTAGTTGAAATACAAGTAGGCATAGCCGTCATTTCATGTATCTCCTATGACCATAGGGATATAGGCATTAGGGTTCATGAGATTTTTCTTGGATGATCGGGAGAGTGTAAAAAAATGGGATAGTAACTTGCAACTAGCAATCTTAGGAGGAATCAATCCAATGTAATCACATATTGAAAATTCAACCTGAAATGAAAGTGCCAATTCCCTGGATTTTCATCATTATTTGAAGTACAAACAAGTTTGCAGCAATCTTTTATTAATTTTATATTTCAAGTTTACTAGTTTAATTCTCCAAATCAGTCCCCATTTATTTGTTTTGTAAGAATAGAGAAATAAAGAAACAACTTTAAAATTATTGATCTGACAAGTCTTTGAGAGATCGATAATCTATACTTCACCGTCCTATATTACTTGATGACCATGTGCCCTTGCATGCACTTGGGTGACATCAATACACAACTGAAATTTACTTGGTATGCAATAGTTGGTGTGCCATATCCTCCATCGTGAACAACATACAGTGCCCCAGAACTTCCATCACACAAGAATTCATAGATGTGGAGCATGCGATGTATCCTCAATCGCACCAAAATTCGGTGTTGTGGAGCATGCGCCACATGGACCATAACATTAAACACTTTGAATAATTTCTATGAACCACTTTAGTAAAGTGCACAAAATTTTTGTATAGAGCTTACATTGATGAATAGTTTGAAATGTTGGAAACTAGACACAAATACATTTAAGTAGGATAGATAATTCACTCTATAAATCATAATTTCAATATTTGGTCTACTCACAATCATAAAACGAGTTAAAACATAACCCAAATTCATGGAGTGTTATCATTATCTCCCCTTGAGAAAATTCATCATCGAATATGGTGTCATGACCCAAAATCAAACCATAATGGCACCTACTACACTCCCCAATAGGTAAGTCAAATCCCAAAATGAATATTGAAAGTAAAGACCAACAAAAATAACATGGACACAAAAACTGAGATAAATGGGCCACAATGTATAGATATATACCTAACAGGGACAAAATATACAATACTAGCCCTAAGGAAATAAGGAAAGATAATATATATACAAGATGCCAACCCCGAAATTAGTGCCACTAATACAAGAGCCTCTAAAAGTATGAGACTACGGCTAAACAAAAATACAACTATCTAGTAGTGTAACACCCCAAAAGTCTTTTAGACCAAATCCTAGACATGAGATAGGAAAACAACAAGAATTTGCACCAGATCATAGCATGAACTGGCAAGTGGTCCATCAGGACAATTAACGAATTATTACGTGATCCATTGCCAGATTTGAAAATTGGGATTTTATTTAATTTCTACTAGTATTAATGATTGGAGTAATGATCCATTTATTATGATACTAGTTCATTAAGAGGAGGCATCAATTGAAGATCATAAAGTTGTATCTTTGTCTCAGGGCTAACAGATGGAAGGAACGACCCATTAGGAAGGTTAACGGATTATTAGTTGAGACGTTAAGTTTGGCGGGATGATTTTCTCAAATGAGTTTTTAAGGGTATTTTAAAACTTTTTATTTTTTTAACTCCTAAACTATGTCATTTGGGGACTCGTAACCTTAACCCTCATTATATTCTTAACACTTGAAGTTGAAGATCTAATTCTCTCAACTCCTCACACAATTGTGGTTTCTAAATTCTCTTGGGTCTCAAGTCTAAGTAGGATTTTATCAAAGACCATGTATGTAGGGGTTATGAATTGGGGATTTTTTCCACCCTCATGCCCAATCTCAAGTTGAATTCCATAATTTCAATTTCTTTATGTCTCCAATTATGACTGTGATGAATTTCTTGGTTACACCCTTTTCATGCAAAATTCTATGAATCTCTTATGAATTTTGTCCTCTCATGTATCTATCTATGATTTATGAATACGAATGTATGATTTCAATAGAAACGCTCTCAGGAATCTCTTTTACCAAGTTAGCATGAATTACTAAAGTATGCATGAATTTCACGTAGTGTATCATGGCTGCAATTTTTAGTAATTGTTTTCATGGTTACTTCACGTATGTCAAGGAAGTTATGTAGTTATCATTTTTTTAAACTAGTCCATGTAAAACCCATGTTTCTTGTTTATGATATGAGCACCACGTATGGTTTTAGAAGTAGTATTTAACATTGGGTAAGTCGGGGTTTAGTGCACCTAGGTCTTAGAATGTAATACCCTGAATGCCCCTAAGATTAAACCTGATGGTCCAAATAGAGAAAATAAGAAATTATGCACTAGGTCATAGGATGACTCATCCAGTGACCCGTGAAGTACTCCACGAGTCATGGAGTGACTCATGAAGTGAGGGGAGGATTGGAAAGAACTCGTGGTCAGGGGGTGACCATGAGAGAGGCAACGAGTCATGGTCAGGGAAATAACCCGTTAAGTGAGCCGTGGTCAAGGGTTCAAGGTTAACTTCCTGGAGATGCCACGAGAGGCAGCCACGAGTTATGAAGTGACTCCACGACTTGTGGAGTTGGTTGTGGTCAGGGGTATGGATTGGATGTTGAATTTTTGTAGTGTTCCTAATGACTAGGTCACAATGAATCATTAGGTACACCATGAGTCTTGGTGTCCCTCAATGTGAATGGCAGAGTAATGTTTCCAATGTTTGCAATGGAGCATGTAATGAGCCGTCCCTTAGGTAATGACTCGTCCAATCCCTCGTTGGGACTGGCAATGTGATTCCCCTACAACATTTTTAAGGGCCTTTTCATAATTTCCTAAACTCCTAGGCCTAAACTACATTGTTTTGGGAATGTTTTGGAGAGAATTAAAGGAGTAGTCGACTAAATTCCTCTCATTGTCACTCAACTCTCGATCTCTAGAGCAAAGAAGTTTCAGACAGACTCCTCAGGGAAAAGCTAAGGCATTCAATCTTCTTCTCAGATTCTCAAGGATTTCTTGTAGGAAATTTTACTCGAAGTATGTGGTAATCTAGCAAGGGTACTGTTCTTCCCTTGTGTCCCAAAACCCTTCCATAATTTCCTATCAGTTCTATCCCTCAAGTTTTGAGTTAGGGTAAAATTCATAGCCGGATCCTAATAAAATCTTATGGGTTGTTTTCCCTATGTATTCATGCTATGTTTCCACCACTTAGTGATCATGTTGCTACTTGCTTCTTGTAAAATTGTTTTATCCCTAACTCTATAAATACAGAAATCTGGGTCTTGCATAGTTGATTAGATTTCAATATTGCTTGTATTTTTTAGTATTGTAATTACCGTTTTATTACTATCATATGGATTCTAATTCAGTTGCATGCTACTTAGTTTTAGTCAGAATGTTAGTATCCTCTATATCTTTCAGTAATGTCATGTGATTAGTTTGACTATAGTTAGTTTCTCGAGGTGTCGGTAATGCCTCCCAATTATCAGTTATCAATTGGTTCATTAGACGGTTATCACGCTTTCAGATAAGAAACTCTTACCAGCCTTAGAACCCCAGTACAAGTTTTAGATTATTCTTTAAGTGGTTAAGACACTTCCAGATAAGTAGCTCTGGCAAGTCTTAGAACATCAATTTTAGTTATCTGGTTTGATAAGACTCTCAGGGTACTTCCAGATGGGTACCCCTGATCTAGTCTTGGGCCCCAGCTTTGAGCTATCAGCTTGGTGGTCAAATTAGGACTATCCAGTGGGAGTAGGAGTTAGCACTGAGAGGAACGGGGTTCTAGTGCATCTAGGTTTCCAAAACTATGTTGCCATCGTAGGTTATTAGCCCAAATGGGCCTAAACTGTAATCTCACAATTCATTCTTTTATACCCTGGCAAGGTATATAGGGTCCTATAGATGGGGTGTATACATCAAACTCCACATTTAGCTCATGTGGTTATATGTTAGTTATACACTATCCCATTTGTTAGTAAAGTCTTAGCTTAGTTCATATCAGTTTAGCTCAGTTAAGTGTCTTAGTCCTAGGACATGTTTATGTACATCATCCAGAGTCATTATTGACCATATTAGTTATAGTTCAGTTTTATAAGTTTACAGTATTCAATTGGTCAGTTCATGTTATTTCAGTACAATTACTTATTATTTCATGCTTATTGTATTCTCACTTAGTCAGTACATTCAAAGTACTGACACATACTTTCTATATTGTATCGTTTTATGATACAGGCGCAGGTTCTCAGTCACAACATCATCTATAGTTTTATCTGATGATGTTAGTAGCAGCGTCACTTGGTGAATCCTCGTCTTTCGAGGACGATGTTTTTGAGTTAGTTGCTTATTTAGTTAGACTTTAGAGTTAGCTGGGGGCTTGTCCCATCAACTCATCACTTAGTAGTTGGCTCTCAGAAATAGTTATTCTGTATTGTTTTCATATATATATTTTACTCTTTTCAAGCCAGATTTTTCTTGAATGATTATATTGTTACAAAGCTTTCGCTTACGTTTAATCTACTTACCAGTGTAATGATAGGCCATGGGTTAGCTTTGGGTCATTTGTGACACCAGGTACCGTGTCTTTTCCAGTGTATAGACTAGGGTCGTGACAAACTTGGTATCAGAGAACTAGGTTGAGAGTATACTAGGATGTCTAAAAGCCGCGACAATTTGAGTCCATTTCATGGGTGTGAAGCGCGCCACACTTATGACGAGGAGGCTACAAGACGTTATTAGGAAAACTCTCTTTTGTTCATACTCCTTATCATGCATTGAGGTTTAAATCCCAAAAATTTTCTCCTAACTCATGCCCTATTCGTTTAAGTGAAACTATGCCTCGAAAATGAGGAAATAGAAGGAGGGCTGGTAATGCCAACCGACCTGCCCCACCAGCTCCTGCAGCCCTTTAGGATGACCAAGTGTCCTCAACAAAATTTCGAGCGGCAATCTAGCTTCTGGCTTAGATGGTGTATAATCATGTGAACCAGCAGGCGATTCTAGAGAATACAAATGGGTCTGCAGTGGCTGCTAGGGTTTGGGACATTGTCTGAATGAACCCTCCAACCTTTCATGGATCCAAGGTGGGAGAGGACCTGCAAGATTTTTTAGATGAGGCGCGGAAGATCACCCGGATTATGGGTGTTAGTTCTGTAGACAGTGCTGATATGGCTGCTTACTAGTTGAAAGGGGTGGCTCCGATTTGGTATGACCAATGGAAAGAATGGAGACCAGCAGGAGCAGAACTAGTAAAGTGGAATGAGTTCGCCACAACATTTCTAGACAGATTTTTCCCTTAGGAGTTGAGGGAGGCTAAGTTCACAGAGTTCATGAACTTAAAGAAGGGTAGTAGGACCATGGAGGATTATGCTTTGGAGTTCACTCAGCTGTTGAGGTATGCTCCAGAGATGGTAGCCAAGCCAAGGGCTCGCATACTAAAATTCATCATCGGAGTATCAAACTTGGTAGTTAAGGAGTGCAGGATCGTGTTGCTCATAAAGGTTATCAACCTCTCCAGCCTCATCATTCCTGCCTAGAAGATTGAGGCATAAAAGTTGAAAGATATTGAGCGGGAGAAAAAGCGGGCTAGAACGGGTCAATCATATTATGACCACTAGAGGTCCGACAATTGTAGTAACAGAGGACTTTAGTACCCACCTCAGCCAGTGCCCCTTCTTTTCGGTCCCGCAAGGATTAGAAGGGTAGAGCATCTGGCTCTCAATCCCAGAGTTTTAGTGCCAGCAACCGCTACCTAGCTTGTCCTAAGTGTGGCAAGAACCATACCGGTGAATGCCTTCTGGGTAAAGAGGGTTTCTTTGGATGTGGGCAGCTTGGTCACAAGCTAAAGGAGTGTCCATCGGCAGGACGTGGAAAATCACAGTCTACCACTTCAGCAACCCTAGTAGGCTCCTCAGCTCAATAGGGAAACCCTTTAGGTACTGATTGCGGTCGGTGCCAAAACTACTTTTATGCTTTGTCCTCTCGTCAGGATCAGGAGAGATCACCTGACGTGATCACGATTATGTTATGTTGTTTCCACCTAGATGTATATTCCCTACTAGATCCAAGAGTACACTATCGTTCGTGACTCCTTATATAGCTGTTTAGTTTGAAATCAGTCCAGAAGTTCTCCAAGAACCATTCTCAATCTCTACCCCAGTTGGTGAGTCAGTTAGAGCCAGCCAAGTATATAGAAACTACCCAGTCTCAGTATTGAATAAAGTCATTCCAGTTGATCTAGTAGATCTAGACATGGTCGATTTTGACCTTATTCTTGGCATGGATTGGTTACATTCCGGTTATGCCTCAGTCTACTGCAAAACTTGAGTCGTCAAGTTTAAATTTTCCAATAAGCCAGTCTTAGAATGGATAGGTAGTGTTTCAATGCCTAAGCGTCGGTTTATTTCTTACCTTAAGGCAAGGAAGCTCATTTCTAAAGGATTCATCTATCCCCTAGTTCGGGTCAAGGATTCTAGCTTCGAGACCCCAAATATTCCGTCAGTTTCATTTGTCAGTGAATTCCCTAACGTGTTTCCCAAATACCTTCCCGGAGTCCCTCCCTAGCGAGAAATAGACTTCGGCATAGACCTTCTTCCAAATACATAGCACATCTCTATTCCTCCTTAGAGAATGGCTCTAGGTGAGCTTAAGGAGTTGAAGGAACAACTAAAAAAACCTTTTAGATAATGGTTTTATAAGGCCCAACATCTCTCCTAAGGTGCTGCAGTGTTGTTCATGAAAAATAAAGACAATACCCTCAGAATGTGTATCGACTATTGTCAACTAAACAAAGTTACTGTTAAGAACAGGTATCTCCTATCCTGTATTGATGACTTGTTCGATCAGTTTTAGGGAGTCAGTTATTTTTCCAAGGTAGATCTCAGGTCAGGATATCATTAGCTTAGAGTCAGGGAATGTGACATACCAAAAACATCTTTCAGAACTCGGTATGGTCACTATGAATTTGTGGTTATGTCCGTTGGACTAACTAATGCCTCTACAACTTTTATGGACATGATGAACAGGGTGTTCAAACAGTATATTGACTTATTCGTCATTGTGTTCATAGACGACATTTTGGTGTACTCCAAAAATGAGGAGGAGCACGCTAACAATCTGAAGATAGTATTGCAAACTCTCAGAGACCACCAGTTGTTCGCTAAATTTAACAAATTTCAATTCTGGCTTAAGTCAGTGGCTTTCCTCGGTCAAGTGGTCTCAGGTGAGGGTATTTAGGTAGATCCTCAAAACATAACAACGATGAAAGACTGGCCAAGACCTACTTCCCCTAAAGATATTAGAAGTTTCCTTGGTCTAGCTAGTTATTACCGATGGTTTGTAGAGGGATTCTCTTCTATTGTATCTACTCTGACTATGCTATCTCATTAAAAGGTGAAGTTTCAGTGGTTGGATGCATGTGAGAAGAGTTTCCAAGAGCAAAAGACTCGACTCCCTATAGCTCCAATTTTGACCATACTAGAAGGAACATATGGGCTCATAGTCTATTGTAATGCTTCTAGAGTTGGCCTCAATTTTGTTATGATGCATCGGGTTAAGGTGATAGCTTATACCTCCAAACAACTTAAAGTTCATGAGAAGAATTATCCCACTCATGATCTTTAATTGGCAGCAGTGGTGTTTGCTCTGAAAATATGGAGGAATTACCTTTATGGAGTTCATGTGGATGTTTTCACCGTTCACAAGAATCTTCAGTATGTATTCAGCCAGAAAGATATGAACTTTCATTAGAGAATCCGATTGGAGTTATTAAAGGAATACAACATGAGTGTGCTATACCACACGGGCAAGAAAAATGTGGTGGTGGATGCCTTGAGTAGAATTTCCATGCGGAGTGTTACTCATGTTGAAGACGGCAGAAAAGAGCTAACAAAAGATATTCATAGGTTAGCCCGATTGTGAGTGCAATTGGTGGATTCAGCTAAGGGTAGAGAAGTTCTTCAGAGTGGGTCATCCTTGTTAGTTTTTGAGATTGCGTCAAAACCGGATGAAGATCCCATACTGTTTAAGTTGAAAGAAGCAGTTCTAAGAAGAGAAGTGGAGGTTTTCTCCAAAAGGGGAGATAGGGTGCTTCATTACTAGGGCAGACTATGTGTTCCAGACGTTGATGACTTGAGATAGCGAGTACTGGCAGAAGAACATAGCTCCAGATATTCTATCCACCAAGGTGCCACTAAGATGTACTGTTACCTAAAGGAAATCTACTAGTGGAATGATATGAAAAGAGACATCACAAAATTTGTGGGTAAATGCCCGAACTGCCAGTAGGTTAAAGTTGAACACCAAAGACCTGGGGGTATGACTCAGGATATTAGCATACCCACGTGGAAGTAGGAAGAAGTAAATATAGACTTCATTATAGGTCTACCCCGTACTCATCGGCAGCATGACTCAATTTGGGTGATAGTAGATCGCACGACCAAGTCAGTACATTTCCTTCTAGTTAAAACTATAGACTCTGCTGAAGATTACACTAAACTATACATCCGATAGTTGGTTAGACTGCATGGAGTTCCTTTATCCATTATTTCAGATAGAGGTACAAAGTTTACCTCGCATTTCTGGAAGTCATTTAAGAAAGGACTCGGTATTCAGGTCAAGCTCAGCATAGCTTTTCACCCTTAGACAGATGAACAAGCTGAGCAGACTATGGAGTTCCTTAGAAGTTATATTGAGATCTTGTGTGATCGACTATTCACCTACCTCTCATCGAGTTTGCATACAACAATAGCTACCACTCCACCATTCAGATGCCTCCATTTAAGGCATTGTATGGTAGGAGGTGTAGGTCTCCTATTGGTTCATTTGAAGTTGGTGAAGCCACTTTGATAGGACCAGACTCAGTTCATGAAGCTATGTAGAAAGTGCAACTTATCAAAAAAAAGGTTGAAGACAGCTCAGAGCCGACAAAAATCATATATGGAAGTGAGGAGGAGAGAGTTAGAATTTGGCGTGGATGATTGGGTTTATCTAAAAATTTCACCCATGAATTTGGAAAGAAAGGGAAACTCAGTCCAAGGTATGTAGGACCCTGCAGGATTCTAAGGAGAATTGGCTATGTGGCCTATCTGTTAGAATTACCTTCGGAGTTAGCATCTGTCCACCTAGTCTTCCATGTGTTACTATTGAAGAAGTGCATCGGCGATCCAAAATCAGTTGTGCCACTAGATAATGTGGGAGTGAAGGATAGTCTCTCTTACAAAGAGGTCCCAGTTGAGATCCTAGACCGTCAGGTTTGTAAGTTGAGAAACAAGGAGGTTGCTTCAGTAACGGTCTTGTGGAGGAGCTAGCTAGTTGAGGGAGCCATGTGGGAGGCAAAAGTAGACATGATGGCTAAGTACCCTCATTTATTCCCTTCTAGTTCAGCTTTAGCATCAAGTATTAAATCCCTCCTTAGTACTCTATTTAGTTTCATGTCTAGTTCATGTGCCCAAATTTTTTTCATGTTAGAATTTGTATGTGTGATTAACGAATTCAGTTCATTCAGCGCGGAGTCAGTCACAGTGTCAGATTTCAGATTAGATGTTCCATAGTTGATATGACAGTTGCTTTTCCTAGCTTTTCAGTATGTTGATCTATATTCGAGGACAAATGTTCCCAAGGGGAAGATATTGTAATACCTCGAAAGCCCCTAAGATTAGACTTGAGGGTCCAAACAGAGATATTATGAAATTCTGCACCAGGTCACAGGACGAGTCATCCAGTGACCAGTGAAGTACTCCATGAGTGGTGGAGTAACTGGTGGAGTGAGGGGAGGATTGGCAAAAACTAATGGTCAAGGGGTGCCACGAGAGTGGCAATGAGTCGTGGTCAGGGCAACGACCCATCAAGTGAATCGTGGTCAAGGGTTCAAGGTTGACTTCTCGGAGATTCCACGAGAGGCAGCCACGAGTCATAAAGTGTCTCAATGACTCGTGGAGTTGGCCATGGGCAAGGGTATGGGTTGGATATTTTATTTTTGCAATATTCCCATTGATTGGGTCACCACGAGTCATTAGGTACGGTACGAGTCGTGGTGTCCCTCATGGTTACGGACAGAGTAATGATCCCAGTATTGGAAATGGAGCATGTAACAAGTCGTTCCTTAGGTAATGACTCGTCCAATCCGTCGTTGGGATTTGTAGTGTGATTTTCCTGCAAAAATTTTAAGGGCTTTTTTGTAATCTCCTAAACTCCTAGGCCTAAACTACGTTGTTTTGGGCACATTTTGTAGAGAATTAAAGGGATAGTTGACTAAATCCCTCTAAT
>JACEIK010001348.1:186318-206577 GCA_018107945.1 Datura stramonium
GTAGTCCAGTCCCTGTGGGATCGATACTTGGCTTACTTGAGCCACTTACTACTTGTTCGACCACGTGCACTTGTGTGTAGTCATCCAAACAGCCGAACAATGGTCATTTGTCATGACCCAAATATAGGCTCAGATCGAGATACGGGACAAGAAACCCCGAGAGGCTCCAAGTCGACCCATGACATGAGCATACATATAACTCAATCGGAGATAAGCGGAAGATCATCATAAATAACATAGCGGAAGTCTAAACAAAACTTAATATCTGAATGCATACATGAATCCAACGCTGAATACATACTAAGTCCGAAAAGCCTCTAAACTGATGAGTTGATGGGACAAGACTCCAACTAACTCTCTATAGTTTTAAACTGAAAGACGTAATACATTTGATAATATAGGGCCCTCGTAAGATGAGGTCACCAACAGATACTGATAATACCTAACTCAGAAAGCCTGACTAGCGGGACTGAGACTGGATGTCTGAGCCTATATCATAAGACGATAGAGCATAGAGTATGCGGTCAGTACTTGAAATGTACTGAGTATGCAAGGTATGTAAAATGGACAGTTAAAATACAAATATTACACCCCGTAGGATGTTAAAGACTAGTGTGCGTATGTGTGGGCTTGTGGTGAGCACTAGAAGCTTGACGCGTGCGAGAAGAGCCACGGAGGCAGGACGGGTGCGAACATTGTCAAATAAATTAGCCGGATTAGGCGAGGCTAGGGCGCAAAGGGCCAGCATGATGCGTCGGCTTACCTGTGTAAGGGAAGCACGGCGCACCAGCCTACTAGCGCATAAGGCAATGTGGGGCGCCGACACCCTTGGAGCGTTGGGAAACGTGAGACGCCACCCCTTCCACTGCCTATGCTTATATATAAGCCTCCTTTTTAATTTAAATCATACTTCAAATGAGACCTTAGCCAAAATCAGAGGAGGCACAAAACTTTGATTAAATTTCTATCAAATTAGGCTACCAAACGCCGTCCAAACGCAAATTAGCTTTGGGTAACAAGTTCTAGCCCTACGGGAAGCATTTCTGCGGAGTTATTTCTTGAAAATTCACTCGGTATACCGGAACCCCACTGAGAAAAGGTTGTCAGAATTACTCCAAATTGAATCCTAAACAGCCACAGGCAATAGGCAAGCATTTCTCCCTTCTGAAATCTCGAGAAATTATGGGTTTTCAGCTGAGTTATTCAGAGTTGAATTATAGTTAATATTATTATCTAAAGATATTGTTATTTTCCGAATTTAGTATTGAAATTTGCCTTATTCTTTCAGCATAAGGGTTGCAATTGAGTGGAACCGCCGGTTAGAAGTTGAAACTCACCGGTAAAACGAAAGTCGGCATTCGAGGTATGTTAAGGAGAATTCCTTTAGCAAGTTATTCAATTCGTGTTGTAATACGACTTAAATCCTTGTAAGAAAGCAAGAAGCATGTATATTTTGGTTAGCTGCTACAATTAGTTTGAGATTAGAGTTTTCTATTTAGATTGGGACTGACCCTATCCTATATAGCCTTCCATTGATGAACCTTAGGGTTACTAGCGGTGTCATCGCCTTCGGGGCTATATGGATTTCTCTAAGGATCTATATATTGTCCCAAGGGACTATACTCAAGCCCAAGGCCATACTTCAGTCCATCTATGGTTGGACTTCTATTTTTATGTCGTATCAGTATCACAGACCCTCGCTGAGCCTTATATGCCCAGGGTGCACTTACAGGAGTCCAGCAGACTCAGACACAACTACTAAAGTCGAGCAGGCTCTATTGCAGACCCGGGGGACAGGCAGGTTGTCTATAGTTACCTGTTGACTCATTTTGACCTTGTTAGGGGTATATAGATTGAAACATGCTCTCCAGGGTTTTTAGGGGCCCTGGGTGGGTTATTTCGTGCTGGTTGTACCTTCCAGGATTATGGGGGCCAGGTAAGATTCTTATTTGCATACTATTGTTAATTATATAGCAGGTTGCAGGGTAATGCAGGTTGTATTTCTAATCCTTTCTATGGAATCGTTTCCAATTTTATTATCAGTACTTTTCAGTCATTTTTTATTACTTCCTTACATATTCGGTACATATTGTACTGATGGCAATCATTAGGGTGCGGCATTACTTGCCTGCAGGTGTGGATAGATGCGGTTCAAGACCTCACTAGTCATCAGCCAGAGCCAGCAGTTTAGTCAGCTCTTTTTCTTCGGAGTTGATAGTTAGAGGAGGTTTGTTCTTTTGCTGTACAATTTATGGATAGGCCGGGGCCTTGTCCCGGCCATTATTCCACTCTTAGAGGCTTGCAGGCCACAGATTCTCAATTTTTGATTTTTGTTGTTGGCTGTGTGGGGCCTATGTATGTTTATTTTGTGTGATGGTCGTGTAGGGTTCAGTTTAGCTTTTAGTTAGTAGCCTTGTCAGCTCTAGCATTATTATGACTGCCTATTTTCATTTTTCTATAACTACACAACATGGATTATTGCGTGTTGTTGGTTAGCTGTTTTCTTTTTCCAGGTGGCTATGCGGCCTTGTCTGCCGTAGGCTGTGTTTACAACCGAGATATAGCTCGTTGTTTTCTTAATTGAAGGAGCAGGTAGGCACCAGGAGTGCATAAGCCTAACCAAGTTAGCTCAGCTCCCAATATGACATCAAGTGCCAATCATGCCCCCCAAGTTGGGGCGTGACAATCTTGGTAGTAGAGCAGGTTGTATCGTAGGGAGTATGCAATCCATGTCTAGTAGAGTCTTGTCTATGGGTGTGTTGTGTACCATATTTCATAGGCAGGACACTTCGGGGCTCAATATCATGGTTACCCTTCCTTCTTCTTCAGTGATCCTGTAGGGATATGTTGTATAGGGTAAATCCCTAGGGTTACATTATTCTACTTATTTTCATAGGAAATGTCAGACGCACGACAGACTACGACCAGTTGGAAGCTAGATGCTGCAGCAGGAGAGGGCACTAGCAGGGTGCCCTAGTAAGAGCCAACCTGATTTGAGGGCGATAGGGAGACTTCATCCTGGTCTCCCCAGCATTCTTCACCATTCCAGGAATCCTTCAAGGATGAGGACATGTTGGCACCACCTACAACATTCCCTATACATATACCATATGATCAGGAGGTTAGGAGCGTTGTCTATACGTTAGCTCAAATAATGGCCGCTTAGTGCCAAACTGTGGTACTAGTGGTTGCTGAATCTTCGAGAGGACCTGGAAGTTCGAGGGTCCGATATTTCCTAGCCTTGAGTCCCCCGCAGTTCATAGGGACGTACTGGGGAGAGGCACCTCAGGACTTTTTGGACCAGTTATAGCAGATTTTTAGGGTGATGCATGCTACGCTTGTAGAGTCGGTTGAGTTACCAGTATTTTGGTTATGAGACATAGTAGTGTTGTGGTACGAGAGCTAGGAAAGGTCTCGATGTAGAGACGCTCCCCCTCCAACTTGGTCTAGCTTCTTAGAGGCCTTTCTGGATCACTACTTGCTGCAAGAAATACGACAGGCCCGAGTGGACCAGTTTTTGCACCTGGAACAGGGTTTAATGAGTGTCTGGGAATATGTAATGAGGTTTGACTCCTTGGACGTATATGCCCCAACCTTCGTAGATACCATGTCAGCCATAGTACATCGGTTTATTATGGGGCTACTCCTAGAGTATGTTGAAATTTGTGTTACTACTACATTATGGGAGGACATGGACATTGCCTGCATTTAGGCTTTCACTCAGAATATTGGATGGATTAGGCAGCGACAACATGAGGTAGAAAGGACAAATCAAGAGCAACACTGGAGGGCCAGGCCCAGTGATACATAGGCAGAATTTTAGGGCGGACCTAGGCCGCAAATATCAGGCAGGAAACCTAGACCTCCACCTCCATAGAAGTATGGTGGTAGACCAGATCATTGGGGGCAGTTAGGACCCAACAAGAGCTCATAGGAATTAGGCTCTTAGCAGGGAGGGGGTTAGATCAAAACATGTCCACTATGCCACGTTGTGTTATTTGCAGTCGACGCCATTTTGGGGTGTGCTGGTATGGTTCTACAACATGTTATACCTGTGGACAAGAGGGTCATATGATGAGGGATTGTCCAGCTAGAGGTCAAGGTGATCAGGACCGACAGGAAAAATCTTCAACAGGGTCACATGCCCCGGAACTTTCAGCGGGTGCAGGTCCTCAGCTCCAACTAGTAGAGGCTGTGTAGATCAGGAGCATCTAGTTCAGGCAGCGGTCCAGATCACACTTATGCTTTACCGGGGCGATAGGAGTCAGAGTCGTCTCCGGATGTTGTGAAAAGTGTGCTGGACATTTTCTCTCACTCAATTTATGTTTTGATAGACCCAGGTTCCACTTTGTCCTATGTTACTACACTAGTGGCCCAAAAGTTTGGTATAATGCCGAAATTGGTTTAGTAATCCTTCTCAGTGACTACACTTATCGGTGATTCCATTATAGCAAAAAGGATTTACCAGAGTTGCACAGTAAAGGTTGTCGGTCGCCAGACTTTAGCAGATTTAGTGGAGCTGGAAATGATTGATTTTGATGCAATTATGGGTATGGATTGGCTGGTGCCATGTTATGCCAATGAGAGTGTTGGACAAAGATTTTGCGATTCCATATTCTAAGGGAGGCAGTTCGAGAGTAGAAGGGAAGTGCAGCTACGCCAAAAGGTAGGTTCATATCCTATCTTCAGGCAAAAAAGTTGATAGCAAAGGGCTGTATTTGTCATATTGCCAGGGTTCAGGATGTTCTAAAAGAATCCCCGACTCTTCAATCCATTCCATTAGTTAATGTTTCCAAATGTGTTTCCAGATGAACTTCCTAGTATTCCCCAAGAACGGGAAATTGATTTCTCTATTGACTTGCTACCAGGTACTTAACTTATATCCATCTCTCTGTACCGAATGGCTCCTGCTAAATTGAGAGAATTGAAAGAATAATTGAAAGACCTATTAGATAAGGGCTTTTTCAGGCTGAGTACGTCACCGTGGGGTGCGCCAGTTTTATTTCTAAGAAAGAAAGATGGCTCCCTACATATGTGTATAGATTATCAATAGCTGAATAAAGTTACTATTAAGAATAAATACCCTCTTCCCAGGATAGATGTCTTGTTTGATCAGTTACAAGGGGCTAAATATTTCTCCAAGATCGAATTAAGGTCAGGATATCATCAGGTGCGAGTTCGGGAGAAAGATATCCCGAAAACAGCTTTTAGGACCAGGTACGACCATTTTGAATTTCTAGTTATGTCCTTCGGGTTGACGAACACCCCAGTAGTGTTCATAAATCTTATAAACAAAATCTTCATGCCATATTTAGATATGTTTGTGATAGTGTTCATCGATGATAATTCTGGTGTATTCCCGCTCAGAAGAAGAACACATGAATCATTTGCGGATAGTACTCTAGATCCTCAAAGACCGCCAGTTATATGCAAAATTTTCTAAATGTGAGTTTTGGATGAATTCCATAGCTTTCCTAGGCTATATTATATTAGAGGCTGCTATTTAGGTTGATTTACAAAAAAATGAAGCAGTAAAGACATGGCCTAGACCTACAACTCAAACTGAGGTTCGCAGTTTCCAGGGATTAGCCGGGTATTACAGAAGGTTTGTGGAAGGATTTTCTACATTATCGGTGCCTTTGACTAAATTGGCGCAGAAAGAAGCCAAGTTCCACCGGACCAAGGCCTTTGAATAGAGTTTCCAGGAGTTGAAAAATAGACTGACATCGACACCAGTGCTAGCCTTGCTAGAAAGTTCAGAGGGTTATGTTGTATACTTTGGCGCTTCAGACGTTGGGTTAGGGTGCATCCTGATGCAGCATGATAAGGTAATTGCTTATGATTCAAGGTAGTTCAGGAAGCATGAAAAGAACTATCCCACCAACGATCTAGAGTTAGCTGCAGTGATTCATGCCTTGAAAATATGGAGGCATTACTTGTATGGGGTACACGTGGATATTTTTACTGATCATAAAAGCCTACAATACATCTTCACGTAGAAGGAATTGAATTTGCAGCAATGTCATTGGATAGAATTATGGAAAGACTACGACGTGAACATTTTGTATCACTCGGGGAAGGCTAATATTGTAGCAGATGCACTTAGTCACAGATCTATGGGAGGCTTGGCACATCTGAGGCCAGAACAACGGGAAATGGCTCGGGAATTGCACCGATTAGCCAGCTTAGCCATCGGGATAGCAGACTCAGAAGATGATGGGACTGTGATCCAGAATACAACAGTATCATCCCTGGTTGTAGAGGTGAAAGAACGATAGTGTGAGGACCTTAGCCTAGCAGCTTAGAGATAATGTTCAACGGGGTGAATTAACAACCTTCGAGTTGATGGATGCCGAGGTCTTGAGATTGAGAGGTTGCCTCTACATTCTAGATGTAGCAGGGCTTTGCAAGCAGATCATGGCAAAGGTACATTATTCTCATTACTCTCTTCATCTAGGTTCGACGAAGATGTACCATGACATAAAGGAGATATATTGGTGGCTTGTAATGAAAAAGGCTGTAGCTGAATTTGTAGCACAGTGTCCTAACTGCCAGCAAGTATAGGCGGAACATCAAAAATTGGTTGGACTGACCTAGGAGATAGCGGTGCCTATGTGGAAATGAGAATAAATCAATATGGACTTTGTGACAGGATTACCCCGCACTAGGAATAGTCTTGATTCTATTTGGGTAATTGTCGATAGATTAACGAAGTCAACCCAGTTCTTGCCAGTAAGGACTACCTTCTACAACGAATACTATGCTGAGTTGTATATTAGGGAGATAGTTTGACTACATGGTGTTCCCGCATCTATTATTTCTGACAGAGAAGTACAATTTACATCTAGATTCTAGTAGTCATTTCAGAAAGGCTTGGGAACATAGGTTAATCTGAGTACAACATTCTAACAGAAGGTCAGGCAACGCACACAATTCAGACGCTCGAGGATATGTTACGGGCGTGTCTGCTAGTCTTTGGAGGAAGTTGGGACGACCATTTACCCCTTATCGAATTTTCATATAATAACAGTTATCACTCTGCAGTTCAGATGGCATCTTATGAGGCCTTGTATGGGTAGAAATGCACGTCCCTCATTTGATGGTTCGAAGTAGGGGAGTCAGGGTTAATTGGACCTGATATGATCAACCAGTCAAAAGAGAAAGTAAGACTCATCAGAGAGAATTTGCTAACAGCCCAGAGTCGCCAGAAGTCCTATTCCGATGTGCGGCATAGAGACTTAGAATTTGAGGTTGATGATACGGTGTTCCTCAAAGTTTTACCAATGAAGGGCATGATGAGGTTTGGTAAGAAGGGCAAGCTTAGCCCTAGGTTCATTAGTCCGTATCAGATCCTCCAGAGGATAGGCCGAGTAGCATATGAGCTAGAATGGCCTCTAGAGCTAGAATCTATTAATCCAGTATTTCACATGTCCATGTCGCGAAAGTGCATAGGGGACCCATCCCGAGTTGTTCCAGTTGAGGACGTTCAAGTTACTAAGGTATTCAAGTTACTGAGGAGTTAACCTATGAAGAAGTTCCAGTGGCTATACTAGATCAGAAAGTTCATAGGTTAAGGACTAAAGACGTGTCCTCTGTTAAAGTTCTGTGGAAGGAAAGAAATAAAGAAGAGATGAATTGGGAAGTTGAGGACGACATGAAGTCTAGGTATCCTCACTTATTCCAGGATTGACCCAGAACATGCAGTGAGGTGAGGTTGTTGTTCAGTTATTATTTACCTGCTTATATTATTAGCACTGTTTAGTTAGTTATCTCTATGTGGTGGAGTAGCTATTTATAGCGTCCTATGAGACTCCTATGTTGGGCTTTTCTGCGTTTCAGGTTTTTGGATAGTCCTTAATACAGCGGAGACTCTGCCAAAAATTTTCTGGTATTATGCTAAAAGAGTTGAGTCTTTTAAGGCCTGAAGGTTACATTCGAGGAGGAATGTTCCTAAAGGGGGGAGGATGTTACACCCCATAGGATGTTAACAGCTAGTGTGCGTGCGCTTGGGCTTTTGGTGAGCAATAGAAGCTTGATGCATGCGGGGAGAGCCTCAGAGGCAGGATAAGCGCGGACATCATCAAGCGAATTAGCCGTATCGGGAAAGTCTAGGGAGCAAAGGGCCAGTGCGATGCACCAGCCTGCCAGCGCAAGGGGCAGCACTGTGCGCCAGCCTACCAGCGCACAGGGCAGTGCGGGGCGCCAGCACCCTTGGTGCATTGGGAAGTGTGGGGCACCATCCCCTCCCACCGCCTATGCTTATATATAAGCCTCCTTGTTTAATTTAAATCATACTTCAAATGAGACCTCAGCCAAAATCATAGGAGGCATGCAACTTTGATTAAATTTCTATCAAATTATGCTACCAAACGCCGTCCAAACACAAATTAAACTTCGGGTAACAAGTTTTAGCCCCACGGGAAGTATTTCTGCGGAGTTATTTCTTGAAAAGTCACTCGGTATACCGGAACCCCGCCAAGTAAAGGTTGTTATAATTACTCCAAATTGAATCCTAAACGGCCTCAGGCAACAGGCAAACATTTCTCCCTTCTGAACTCTCAAGAAATTGTGGGTTTTCAGCTGAGTTATTCAGAGTTGAATTATAGTTAATATTATTATCGAAAGATATTGTTATTTTCCAATTTAGTATTGAAATTAGCCCTATTCTTTCAGCATAAGGGATGCAATTGAGTGGAACCGCCGGTTATAGGTTGAAACTCACCAGTTAAACGAAAGTCGGCATTCGAGGTATGTTAAGGAGAATTCCTTTGGCAAGTTGTTCTAGTCGTATTGTAATACAACCTAAATCCTTGTAAGAAATCCAGAAGCATGTATATTATGGTTTGATGTTACCATTAGTTTGATAGCATTTTCTATTTAGATTGGGACTGACCCTACCCTATATAACCTTCCGTTGATGAACCTCAGGGTTACTAGCTGTGTCATCACCTTCGGGGCTACATGGATCACTCCAAGGAGCTACATGTTGTCCCAAGGGACTATACTCAGGCCCAAGTGACATGCTATAGTCCATCCATGGCTGGATTTCTATTTTTACATTGTATCGGCATCACTGACCCTCGTCGAGTGTTGTGTGCCTAGGGTGCAGTTATAGGTGTCCACCAGACTTAGACACAGCTACAGGAGCCAAGCATGCTCAGTTGTAGACCCAGGGGACAGGAAGGTTTGCTATAGTTACCTATTGACTCATTTTGACCTTGTTAGGGGTATATAGATTGAAGTGTGCTCGCCAGGGATTATGGGGGCCCCGAGCGGGTTATTCCATGCTGGTTGTACCTTCCCTGCTTATGGGGGCCAGGTAAGGTTCTTATTGCATTATTTATTGTTAATTATACAGTAGGTTGTAGGGTAATACAAGTTGTATTTCCTATCCTTTCTATTGAATCATTTCCAGTTTTATTATCAGTACTTTTCAGTCATTTTCATTACTGCCTTACATATTCGGTATATATTATACTTACGACAATCTTTAAGGCACTGCATTACTTGTTGGCAGATGCATATAGATGCGGTTCAGGACCTCCCTACATCAACCAGAGTCAGCAGTTTAGTCAGCTCCTTTTCTCTGAAGTTGATTGTTAGAGGAGGTTTGTTCTTTTTTTGTACAGTTTATGGGTAGGTCGGAGCCCTGTCTCAGCCATTATTCTACTCTCAGTGGCTTGCAGACTACATATTCTCAGTTGTTGGTTTTTGTTGTTGGCCGTGTGGGGCCTATGTATGTTTATTTTGCGTGATGACCGTGTAAGGCCTAGTTTAGCTTTTAGTTAGCAGCCTTGTCGGCTATGGTAAAGTTATAACTACATGTTTTCATTTTTATATAACTAGACAATATGGTGGTCTTTTCAGCCTGCATAGGATCCCTTTATTGTGTGTTGTTGGTTAGTTGTTGTCTTTTTACAGGTGGCTATGCGGCCTTGTCGGCCGGAGGCTGTGTTTACAGCCGAGATATAGCTCATTGTTTTCTTGATTTGAGGAGCAGGTAGGCACCAGGAGTGCACATGCCCAACCAAGTCAGCTTAGATCCTAATATGGCATTAGCTGCTAGTCATGCCCCCCAAGGTGGGGCTTGACAACATAAGAATTCATTAGAGTAGGACAACATGACCATAACGTAAATATGATAGTGTAAACATAAGGGCTTAAGGTTTTCAAAAAATTCATAAATCAATCATAATCGTAATCATAAGAGAAAAGCTTATTGGGCATAAATTAAGCCAAAGTACATAATCATAATCTTTCATAAATCATGAGGAACAGTGGGAGATTCTTATAACCGACATACCCCATATGAGCGCACATGGAGCCTGACCTGTAAACCCCTAGTCGGGAGGGTGTTCGTACCTTGCCAAGGGTAGAACCATGAAAATAGGTATGGTATCACTCATTAAAGGCCCATTTGGGTAAAAGGGACAGTCACAAAGGAGGTACCATCATGGCTACGTTGGCGCGTAGTTTTGAGACTCGGGGTATGCTTGGACTCTGGGTCTACTCGGTGTTAAGTACTACTCCCAAAACATATATAGTGCTGATAGGATAATATATATGAGATTCATAGTCTAGTAAAAATCATGATAATCATAAACATGTTTGAAATACGTGAACTAGCCATGAAATAAGGCCCGTGAGTCGGCCAAAATCATAAATCCATAAATCATGAAATTCATGCATACTTGTAAAACATGTCTATACTTGATATATCATAAATCCATGATAAGTACTTGAGAGAAATCATATCATAAAGCATGATTCATGGTTAGCCTAATTCAGATCAAGATTATAGCGAAATCATAACTTGACTTATCCATAAGTTTATAATTTGAAATAGTCATAAAATCTGCCCATGATTTATAAAATATGAATTGACACATGAAGGAGATTAACCCATAGATAAATCATAATGATTTCATCAGAATTGGGATAAAACCCCATAGAACTACTAATGGAATTTAATGAATAAAGGAGGAATTGGGCATAAATGTGAACAATTTCACCCATTCATAACCATACATACCCGATAGAACTGATTTTAGAACTCCCTTGATTGGCCAATGAAGAATTGATGAAGAACTTGAAGAACCAGACTTGATCACCTCTCCAAAACCTCTAAACTTGCATGAATGAATTAGGATAGGTTTAGAATGAACATACCCTTCTTAAAACTCACTATTTGGAGCTTAAAACGTCGTAGTTTAGGACCCTAGGGCTTAGGAATGACGAAAATGCCCTTAATGAAAATCCTGAAATTTAGGCACTTCAGTGACAATCGGCCATTACTGGCTCCAACGGTCTGTTACACCCCTATTTTTTCACCCAGAATACGGGATCCCAAACATACCATGACAGGTTCCATGAGTCGTGCCTAGCTCCAACGACTCATGGCAACCATCAGTTGTCCCCACTGCCCCTCTTCTAGAATTTCTCCCAATGGGTACTTACAATGACTCGTTGCTCCAAACGATGAGTCGTTACATGATCCGTTACTTCCTCCTTGAACCCAAACAACCTCACAACAACTCACATCTAACAACTCGTTACCTCAAACAATGGGTCGTTCCTAGACCCATTACTTGCAAATCCAGTCCTGCAACACCTACCCACGAAAACATCCAACGGGTCGTTACTCCCACTAACGACCCGTACAATGACCCGTTTTGAGAAGGATTTTCAAATTTCAGCTATCTTTCACTTTCAAATCCCGGGTCTAGTCTTAGGCACTTCCGGGGTATTATAACATATTCCCCTTGGGAACATTCATCCTCGAATGTTGGAAAAACATACAAAAACACTAAGAAATATAATCATCATATTCAAATACTAATCATATAAGGTGAAAACCAACGAGATGACTGACTCCGATTTGAACTGCATGACTACACTAAATTCCCGAACCACACGTACATCCCTTTACATGAAAGAAACTGAGGTACATGAGCTAAACATGAAACTGAATAAAGTAATAAGGAGTAAACTGATACCTTATGCTGAAACTGAGCCAGAAGAGAATAAATGCAGGTGTTTAGCCATCATATCTGCTTCAGATTCCCACATAGCTCCCTCAATATGTTGGTTCCTCCACAAAACCTTTACTGAGGCTACTTCTTTGTTTCCTAGCTTTTGAATCTGACAATCAAGTATTTTCACCAGAATCTCTTCATAACTAAGGCTATCCTTCATACCGACACTCTCCACCGGAACAACCAAAGACAGATCACCCAAGCATTTCTTTAAGAGCGACATATAGAAGACTAGATGAACTGAAGCTAATTTTGAGGGCAACTCTAATTCATAGGCCACCTTGCCCACGCATCTCACAATCCAGTACGGGCCAACATAACATGGACTATGTTTCCCTTTCTTTTCGAACCTCAGCACCCGCTTTATGGGAGATACCTTCAGAAACACCCAATCATCAACTTCAAACTCAAGTTCTCTCCTCCTCACATCCACATAGGACTTTTGGCGACTCTAAGTTGTTTTCCACCCGTCCCTTATAAGCTGAACTTTCTCCATAGCCTCATGGACTGCATCTGGTCCTATCATTGCACCTTCATCGACTACGAACCAACCAATAGGTGATGTACATCTCCGCATATAGAGAGCCTCAAATGGAGTCACCTGAATATTGGAATGGTAGTTGTTGTTGTACGAAAACTCAATGAGAGGCAAATGATCATCCCAACTACCCATGAAGTCAATCACACACGCTCTCAACATGTCCTCGAGAGTCTGAATAGTTCACTTCGCCTGACCATCCATTTGCGGGTGAAATGCTGTATTGAGCTTGACCTGAGTACCAAGTCCCTTTTGAAAGGACCTCCAATACTGGGAGGTAAACTGAGTACCTCTATCTAATATGATGGACAAGTGTACTCCATGAAACTGAACTAGCTCTCGAACGTATAGTTTGGCATAATTCTCTGCTTAGTCAGTAGTTTTGACCGGTAGAAAATGAGCGGCTTTGGTCAACTTGTACATTACCACCCATATGGAGTCATATTGCCGACGAGTGCGAGACAAACCTGTGATGAAGTACATATTGATCTACTCCCAGTTCTAAGTAGGAATACTGTTGTCTTGAAGCACACCTCCAGGGCTTTGATGCTCAACCTTCACCTATTGATAGTTTGGACACTTAGCCACAAATTTTTCTATGTCCTTATTCATGCCATTCCACCAATAGACTTCCTGTAGTCACAGTACATCTTGGTGGCACCTGGATGTATGGAATATATGGAACCGTGAGCTTTGTGAAATATCCGATCTCTCAAATCATCAACATCCGAAACACACAAGAGACCCTGATATCGAAGACACCATCTCCCCCTTGGAGAAGACCTCTACCTTATGATTTTGAATGGATTCCTTTAACTTTAACAAAATAGGGTCCTCTTCTTGTATAGCTTTTACATCAGTCACCAAGGATGATTTTGATCTATTTTGAACAATAACACTGCCATTGGTTGAGTCAACCAAAGGAACTCCCAACCTTCCAAGCCGATGCACATCCTTCACCAGCTCCTTCCTCCCCTCATCTATATAGGACACACTCTCCATATAGAGTCTACTAAGTGTGTCTGCTACTACATTGGCCTTACTCGGATGGTAAAGGACACTCATTATCATAATCCTTGAGTAGCTCCAACCACCTCCTTTGTTGTAGATTTAGATCCTTCTGTGTAAACACATATTGTAGGCTCTTGTGGTCCGTAAACACATCTACATGGACCCCGTACAAATAGTGTCTCCAAATCATCAAGGCAAATACCACCACCGCTAATTCAAGATCATGGGTCGGGTAATTATTTTCATTAACCTTCAGCTGCCTGGAAGCGTATGCTATAACTTTTCCATGCTTCATCAATACACAACCAAGGCCAATTCTAGAAGCATCACAATACACCACAAACCCATCGGTACCCTCAGGTAGGGTTAACACAGGCGCCAAGGTGAGTCGAGTCTTCAACTCCTGGAAGCTTCTCTAATAAGCCTCTGACCACTGGAACTTCACTTTATTTTGGGTTAGTTTGGTCAATGGCGTTGCAATAGATGAAAACCCCTCAACAAATCTCCGATAATAACCCACTAAACCCAAGAAGATCCTGATATCTAAAGGATTCACTAGTCTAGGCCAACTTTTCACCGCTTCTATCTTCTGAGAATCCATCTTTATACCCTCACTCGACACCACATGATCCAAAAATGCCACTGAGTTCAACAAAAACTCGCATTTACTGAATTTAGCATATAATTGGTTTATAGCACCACCCTAAAATGAGCGGCATGCTCGTCCTCTCTCCGAGAGTATATCAGGATGTCATCGATAAACATGATCACAAACATATCCAAGTATGGCTTGAACACCCTGTTCATCAAATCCATAAAAGTTGCAAGAGTATTCGTTAGTCCAAAAGACATAGCTACAAACTCGTAATGACCATACCGAGTCAAGAAGGCTGTCTTCGGGATGTCACTCTCCTGAACCCTGAGCTGACGGTATCTGAATCTGAGATCTATCTTCAAAAAGCACTTGGCACCCTGAAGATGGTCAAACAAATCATCAATCCTGGGAAGAGAATACCTGTTTTTGATGGTGACCTTGTTCAATTGTCGATAATCAATACATATACGAAGAGAATCATCTTTCTTTCGGATAAAGAGAACTGGTGCACCCTATAGGGATTTGCTCGGTCTGATGAATCCCTTGTCTAAAAGGTCCCTCAACTGCTCATTCAACTCCTTTCAACTCAACTAGGGCCATTTTGTAAGGAGGAATAGATATAGGCTATGTATCGGGAATGAGGTCTACACCAAAATCGATCTCCCTTTCGGGAGAAATTCCTGGTAAATCATCTAGGAAGACTTATGGATACTCACATACAACTGGGACCGACTGGATAGTCGAGGTCTTGGATGTAGCATCCTTAACCCTAAATACATGGTAAATGCAACCTTTGGAGATCATCTTTTTGGCCTTAAGGTAGGAAATGAAATGACCTACAGGCATAGATGAACACCCTTCCACTCTAGGACTGGCTCACCCGAAAATCTAAACTCTACTGCTCAGGTTCTATAAGTAACTGAGGCATAGCATGCAAACAACCATTCCATGATGAGAATGTTATACCCCAGGAACCCAAGGATCAGACCCGAGATTTAAGACCGATAAAAATGGAAAATTCGCACTAGATCTTAGGATGACTCGTGAGGTAGGTCGTGAGGAGTGACCATGAGTCGTGAGGTGACTCGTGGTTAGCAAGGTTGGCAGGCTCAGGTGGAGGAGGCCACGGCCATGACCACGAGTCGTGGTCAGACCTCACGACTCGTGAGGTCCCCTGTGGTCTGCCTTGGGGGTTTGGCAAGGTTTGGAAAGGCAGTGAAGGCCACGGGACCACGAGTCATGGTCTGACCTCACGACTTATGAGGTCACCAGTGGGTTAGAGTGTATGGTTGGTCAAGATTTTTGGTAGTGGGGATCACGGGTGATGACTACGAGTCGTGGACAGCCACCACGATTCATGGGGTCCCCTAAATTAATTTAGGAAGTGAGCATGACAGAGCCTGGACAAAAGTTATGCCCCTTGGCAACGACTCGTGAGGTCCCTCTTGGGGACTGACAACCAGAAATTTCTGCATTTTTAGTAAGGGTGTTTTCATAATTCCTAAACTCCTAAGGCCTAAACTACGTCATTTTAAGGTTTGAATGGGGGTCTTTTAAGGGGGTTAAGTTCATGTTAAGCCTCATTCATGCATGCAAGAGTATAGAGGGGACATTAGAAGGCGATTCAAGGTGTTCTTTCTCAATTCCTCTAAATTTCATCTTAGTCTAGCAATGGAAGTTAAGAATCAGATAATCTCGGGTATGTAAGGTCATCAATGGGTGAATCCTTCCACACCCATGATCCTACTCTATGATTTTACTTAAAACTTATCAAAAAATCATGGGATTTTGTATTTGATTTATATAAAATCTAATGATTTTAATTATGTGTTTTGTGATTTTGAAATCTTATCATTATCTATGGATTTTGATCATCTTTTGAGATTTAAATTTATTATAATATTGTTGATTTGGTTTCTAAGAAATTAAGCTTAATTATGCATGCCCCATGATGAATCTATTTATGATCTATTTTCCTATTGATGTTCTTTACAAGCCTAGCATGAATTATGTTTTAAATTATGAATTATTATGTTATACATGATGATTTTATGAAATCTAAGTCATATGCATGATCCACAAGTATGTATGAATATTATAAATCCTGAAGTATGTTTTTGGCTGACTCATGGGCCTCATGTCATGGCTAGATCACATATGTTCAAGCATGTTTATGATTATCATGATTTAACTTGCCCATGAACTCATGTATGTATTAATATGAGCACTATATATGTTTTGGGAGTAGTATCGAACACCGAGTAGGTTCGAGGCTCAGGTTAATCCCTGAATCTCATGAACTATATGTCATCGTAGGTATGTCGGGACCCCTTTCATGTTAGTCCCTAGCCCAAATGGCCCTTTTACTTGGTGATATCACACTTTCATGGTCCTACCCTTGGCAAGGTACGGACACCCTTCCGACTAGGGTTATAAGTCGGGCTTCATCTGTGCTCATATGGGGTATGTTAATTAAGAGAATCTCCCACTGTTCCTCACGATTTATGCATGTTATAAATATATATGTTGTTACAAGTCATGTTAAGTAAAGCTCTTCTATTATGATTATGATTATGTTATGTTACGAATGTTTTGAAAACCTTGAGTCATATGATATGTTATTATGATTTATGATACAAGCATGATGTCCTACTCTTATGATCATTTATGAATTTTATATATGTTTTCAATGTCCATTTTACTTACCTTGAATACTAAGTACATTCCATGTACTGACCGCATACTTTCTATATTGTATCATTTCATGATATAGGTCCTAGTTCTCAGGCTCATCCTTACCCATAGATAGTTTCAGATTCAATCTTAGTGCTCTTGGTGAGTCCTCATGTTTCAAGGGTTGTATGTTCATCCTTTATGTTGTTTCTTTTAGTTTATAGATGTTGGATTAGTTGGGGAGTTGTCCCATCAATCCGCCCTTTATGATTAGAGGCTTATCAGACTGCAAGTTATATTCAGCCGTATTGTATAAGTCTTGTACTGATATTTCCCTTTGGTTATGTTATGATTACATTCCTATAAGCTAAGTCTTCTTCTCATGTGATTAGATTAGATGTATGCTCATTCCATGGGTCGACATGGGGTCTCTCGAGGCTCCTTGTCCCGTGTCTACGATCCGGGTGTATGTTTGGGTCGTGACAAAGAATAACATCAAAATCAGTCATGGCTAACTCTACTAAATCTGCTGAGGTGTCTTTCTGAAGGACTTTGACTGGGCAATTTCTATACACCCATCTAGCTACAACTGAATCACCCATTGGAGAAGAGACTGAGAAGGGTTCAGACAAGATTTTAGGATTGACTCTGAAACTACTAGCCACATAGGGCATCACAAAAGACAAGATAGCCCCTGGATATAACAATGCATATACATCAAGATGGAATNATACATCAAGATGGAATACTCTTAACATATCAGTGACTACATCTGGGGAGGCCTCCTACTCCTAGAAGAATGCTAGGGCATAGAATCTTTTTTGGCATTGTCCGCCACCTATACTAGTAGAAGCACCCTGTTGGAAAGGATATGCCGCTGGAGCCAGTAAACTAGCGGCTGGAGTACGGGCTCCACCATCGCCTGATCTGGTTGAAGGGAAATCTCTAAGACTATGTACATGTTTGCCACACCCGAAACAAGCTTCTGAATCAAATAAACACCTCCCTGGGTGGTTCTTGCCACACTTCACATAGGTTGGAATGTGCTATCTCCTGAAATGCTCCCCAAGCCCCTCGAGCCTGACGCTCTACCTCTCTAATCACGTATGGGTCACGATAGGACACTAGCTGATGATGGTGCTGGGGCTAATGACCTTTGATGAAACTGAGGGCGGTGACCACCACCGGATCTCTACTGAGTGAATCCAACACTATCCATCGTGGCCTTCTTGGCCTCTCTCTCCCACTCGCTCATCTATACCCACTCCATCTACTGGGAATATAGGACTATCCAAGAAAAGTCAATATCCTAGAGAAGCATCATGATCAGGCAATCCTTGACCAAAGATTCTGCTATCCCATGTACGAACCTACTCATACGGGCCCTCTGATCTGCCACCAAATCAGGTGCATACCTAGATAGACATGTGAACTACAAGGCATACTCCTGAACCATCATCTTTCCTTGCTTAAGATTCACAAACTCGACTGCTTTCATCTCCCTCATCTCCCGAGGGAAGAACTGATCAGGAAAAGTGGCATAAAACTCATCCCAACTAACAGGGCCTGCTCTAACTGCCCTACCCACAAATGTTTGTGACCCCTTTAAACTTATATGAGGCCAAATTAGCACACTCCTCCCCAGTCACCTCCATAATCTGGGTTATCTTCAAAATCTCCTCAATGAACTCATGTGGATCCTCGTCCACCTTCAATCCAAGGAACTCGGGAGGGTTCATCCTCAAAAAGTCTCTAACTCTCACCGCCACTGCATTCCCATTCTAAGGGACATGCGCTACTACCTGTTGATTGACCTGGGAGGTCAGGGCCTGGGCTAACATCTGAATAGCTGCCCTGAACTCTGCTTGGGCAATCGGCTCGAGTATGTGCTCCACATGGATTGGTGGGGCCTGTTGGTGCCCATCTCCATTGCCATCTTTGTGGCTATTTCCATTTCCATTTCTTCTTCAATTAACTCTGTGGGGAGGCATGATTCTGCAAATGCGAATAGAATGAGTTATAAGGATAGAGAGATATTTCACCACATAGATTATGAAAGAAGAAAACATTTCCTAAACGTCTCATAGCCACTTCATCATAAGTGTGGCACGCTTCACACCCATGAAAAAGACTCTACTTAATGCGACTTTCATACACCTTAGGACACTTCAAAACCTAATGCTCTGATACCAAGTTTTTCATGACCCGAACATAGGCTCGGATCAAGACATGGGACAAGAAAACCTGAGAGGCTCCAAGTCGACCCATGAATGAATATACATATAACTCATTTAGACATAAGTGGAAGATCATCATAAATAACATAGTGGAAGTCCAAACCAAAATTAGTATTTGAATACATACACGAATCCAATGCTGAATACACACTAAGTCCGAAAAGCCTCTAAACTGATGAGTTGATAGGACAAGACCCCAACTAACTCGCTATAGTATGAAAACTAAAAGATGTAATACAACTGATAAGATAGGGCCCTCATAAGAGAGGACTCACCAACAGATAATGAGAACAACTAACTATGGAAGTTTGACTAGCAGGACTGAGCCTGGATGTCGGAGCTTGTATCATAAGACGATACACCATAGAGTATGCGGTCAGTACTTGGAATGTACTGAATATAAAAGGTAAGTAAAACGGACAGTTAAAATACATAAGAGTTCATAAGAGTAGGACAACATGATCATAACGTAAATATCATAGTGTTAACATAAAGGTTCAAGGTTTTCAAAATATTCGTAAATCAATCATAATTATAATCGTAATCATAAGAGAAGAGCTTATTAGGCATAACATGAGCCAAAGTACATAGACATAATCTTGCATAAATCATGAGGAACAGTGGGAGATTATTATAACTATCATACCCCATATGAGTGCACATGGATCCCAACTTGTAAACCCCTAGTCAGGGGGGGGGGGTTTCGTACCTTTCCAAGGGTTAGACCATGAAAATAGGTGTGATATCACTCATGAAAGGCCTATTTGGGCATAAGGGACAGTGACAAAGGAGGTCCTATCATGGCTATGTTGGCACGTAGTTCTGAGACTCAGGGTATGCTTGGACCCCAAGTCTACTCGGTGTTAAATACTACTCTTAAAATATATATAGTGCTGATAGGATAATATACATGAGATTCACAGGGTAGTAAAAATTATGATAATCATAAACATGTTTGAAATACATGAACTAGCCATGAAATAAGGCCTATGAGCCGGCCAAAATCATAAATCCATAAATCATGAAATTCATGCATACTTATGAAACATGTCTATACTTGATATATCATAAATCCATGATAAGTACTTGAGAGAAATCATATCATAAAGCATGATTCATGGTTAGGCTAATTTATATCAAGATCATAGAGACATCATAACTTGACTTATC
>JACEIK010001348.1:206635-226257 GCA_018107945.1 Datura stramonium
ATACATGAAGGAGATTAACCCATAGATAAATCATAAGGATTTCATCATAATCGGGATAAAACCCCATAGAACTACTAATCAAATTTGATTAATAAAGGTGGAATTGGGCATAGGTGTGAACAATTTCACCCATACATAACCCTACATACCTGAGAAGAACTGATTTTACAACTCCCTTGATTGCCCAATGAGGAATTGATGAAGAACTTGAAGAACTAGACTTGATCACCTCTCCAAAACCTCTGAACTTGCATGCATGAATTAGGATAGTTTTAGAATGAAAATACCCTTCTTAAAATTCACTATTTAGAGCTTAAAAGGTCGTAGTTTAGGACCCTAGGGTTTAGGAATGACGAAAATGCCCTTAATGAAAATCCTAGAATTTAGGCACTACTAGTGACAACGGGCCATTACTAGCTCCAACTGTCCGTTACACCCCCCGTTGTTTCATCCAGAATACGGGATCCTAAACCTCCTACCACGACAGGTTCCACGAGTCATGCCAAGCCCCAATGACTCATGGAAACCATCCGTTGTCCCCACTGCCCCTCTTCTAGAATTTCTCCCAATGGGAACTTACAACGATTCGTTGCTCCTGATGACGAGTCATTACGTGATCTGTTACTTCCTCCCTGAACCTGAACAACCTTACAACAAATCACATCTAATTACCCGTTACCTCAAACAACGGGTCATTCCTAGACTCGTTACTGTAACTCACGTCCTGCAACACCTCACCACGAACACATCCAACTTGTCTTACTCTCACTAATGACCCATACAACGACCTGTTCTGAGAAGGATTTTCATTCAGCTACCTTTCACTTTCAAATCTCGGGTCTAGTCTTAGGTACTTCCGGGTTATTACATCATGGGTACTAATTTTGATGTTATTTCCAATAAAGAATAGGTCAAGATGGATTTTGAAGAGCCAAGGAAATTTTCCATCGATCCAATTAAAAAATACTACAAGATGCCAAAATTGAAGAAATAATACTAGAGTTGCAATGAAAAGTCCATCAAATCATTTTTGAGGACTCTAATGCATTTGAGGATGAGGATGTTAAGAAAGAAGCAAATTTAAAAATGGATGTACTTGAGAAAATTCAAACCATTTCTCAATATTATGCTTGGTTGGAAATAAGGAAAATAAGGCAACTGAGTGTATGGAGGGTCTTGCAGAGAAGGATCAAAGTGATTTTATTTCAAAGTTTGCCATGCCGAGAAGGAAATATAACATTCCTTATTTAAAAAACAAAAGGTGCATTTGAAATATTTGGGAGATGCCCTCTTCATACCACCACCTAATGAGAATCATCAAAGTCTTGATTCAAAGCTGGGGCAGCAGTTCATATCCTCAAAGTGGAGTGTTACTCAGCCTCTTGGGAGGCAACCCAAGGGATGCTACACCATGTGTACTATCCACGTTGTGCCGCAACGTTAAACCAGACACTTCTTGGGAGGCAACCCAAGCATGTTGGACTAATATATTTTGTTTGATGCAGGTGTACTTAACATGGTGAAACAAATTAATCAAAACAGAAGGCTAAAATGTTTTTCCCTAAAGGATGGTTCGATGGACGGACCGCTCTTTGCAGAGACGGTTCGCCTATCCAATCGTCTATTGACATTATTGTTGCAACACTATCGGAAGCTGATATAATCCAGTTTCTTGCACTCTGTGATTGTTTCTGTAATGAAGGAACTACACCATTTGAGGGTGGGGGTGGATATCATTTGGCATATATGTGTTCTGATTGAGCCTGTGAGTACGTGTGATCACAACACACTTTAGTCCACATGTTTTTATAGATTTCCTAGTATAGATTCTTCTTTTTCTTTCTTTGATTAACTTTCTTTTGCTTTTATAATATAAAGCCCTCCTTTGTTTTCTTAGGCATGATTCTTTTCTAGGAGACTTACTTTTTATTGAATTTGAGAAAATAAAAGTAGTTAAGTGTCGTAGTGTATGGGCCCGATGATTGGATTTCTAGGTGACATTCTTAAGGGTACCAGCCATACATCAAGTCGTCATAGGATGAACAAATTATTTTTGACTTAGGTGTTGGTGGCAATTGAGATATTTGCATATATGTGCTTATTTTTGAAAATAATTCCCTCAAAATTTTGTCATAGTTGTTTGACATTGAGTTGTATATCTCCATTTGTGACATGATATTTTTGGCGATGTATTCCTTGTTGATAGTGATGTGTTACTATATTCTATATCCATATGCCAGTGTGTTGAAAAGAAAATTTTCTTGTTCACTTGATTTGATCACACTGTAGAATTTTCCTTTCTACTTGTGTCTGAATTTAGGATTGACTATTGTTTGTAGAGATAAACATAGGCCTTCTTTGTGCTTCACAAGCCACATATGCCTAAAGAGACCTACCAAATGATGCATGAATTCCTAATTACCCTCTTTGAGCTTATTGACCTTTTTCTTGATCAACGACAATGAAAGTGTAACACCCCAAGTGTCCCTATGATTAGATCCTAGACATAAAGCAGAAAACCAGTAGAATTGGACAAAAGTCCCACTGTAAGAGTCATATCACAACTTGTGTTGAGTTACCATGGATCGTGACTTGACCCGTGGGGAGATGCAGATGTTTCAGGTTTTCAGATACCACGAGCAAAAGGATGAATCATGGTAGGGTGGTATGGTTCATAGTATGGAATCATGAGATTAGTTTTAGAGAAGTGTTCAGGATTTTTCAAAGATTACGAGTCTTAGTACAACTAATAGTGAGGTGGTACGAGCCGCAGTAACCATCCTAGATATGTAGATAGACCCGAACATGATGAAATTTATGGAAAGTAAGTGTTAAGATAAATTACTAACTGTAATAAGTGCATTGGATAGAAATTAAGTTCACAAGGAACCTCTAGCATAAAGTTGAGTTGAGAGTATTCCTATCGATTTAGTTTTCATATAAGTACTTACAATGGTCGAATTTAAATGGCCATTACTCCTAGTTTAAAAAGTTTCTTTGGGTGATCCATCACAATAAGTTGAATCCCTTTGAGACATATTTCCAACGCATTCGACCTTGCTTTAATTGGTGTTTGAAGTAAAAAGTTATGAGAGGTTTAGTGAAGCACTGTTAGATTTGACGAACAAACAAGCCCGGACACCATGAGTCACCGTACGACTTATGGTATCAAGGTATGATTCTTACCAAGGTTATGTGCTAAGAGCTTCCAAAATCTTTTAAGTCACCCATAAGCCACGAATTGCATACCACGACCCCTGGCATGTCACCACGAGTTGTGGTATGACTCGTGAAGGCTGGCAGGGTAGTTTTTCAGCTCATTTTCATAAGGGCATCCTAGTAATTTCTTATGCTTCTAACTCATAAACTACATCAATTAGGAGTAAATTGGCAGGGTATTAAGGGGAGTTAGTTTATTCTTCTCCCTCATTTTTCACTTAGACTCTCAAGAATAATATGTAAAAGCTCAAGAACTCTCCAAAGAAAGAAACTAAGGTTCTTCCTACAACTTTAGAAATTCAAGCTTCTTTTCAAGGGATTTCTTCTACAGGTATGTGAGAATTCAACAAGGGTTTTCTTTCTTCCTTGTGTCCCATGATTTTCAGTAAACCCTAGCTTTGAAGTTTTCTAGAAATCATGACCTAGGGTTTTTTTCTAATTGTTGAATTTCTCTATCTTCTCAATGTTTTAAAGCTTCCATAACTATTATTATCAAAAATTCATGTCCTGGTTTTATGTTTACAGTATGTTTTCCTAGACTTGATCCTTAGCATGATTTTGGAATAAAACATGCATGAGTTAGAATTTGGTCAAAATGTTGTATTATCAGGATTTATCACTTGAGTATGAATTTTAGAATAAATTCTTTAAATAAAAGTCAATATTTTCAGATTATAAGTATGATCAGTATCTTCAGAAATATCACTTATATATTATCAATATTTCATCTTATCATTATTTTAGCTATCAGTTTATTAGGTCCTTTAAACTCTTAGGATACTTTCAGATAAGTAGTTCTGAGTTAGTCTTAGGACACTAGTATTGAGCTAATCATTACAGTGTATGTATATATATATATAAATGTTATGTCTTCAGTTGGGAGAAATACTTAGCACTGAGTCGGTCGGGGTTCCAACGCACTTAGATTTCTAGAACTACGTGCCATTGTAGGTTTTAGTCTGAATGGGTTTTTCAGTTACTAATCACACAGTCTAGTCACTATACCCTAACAAGATATAGTGGGCCCTATAAATGGCGAGTAAACATAGAACTCCATGTTTAGCACATGGGGTTACATGTCGGTTAACAAACTTTGCCACATAATAGTTACAATATTCAATATATGTGAATGATCCTTAAAATAGTTTTACTAGAATTTGCAGTATTTTTAGACTTTCATACTACCTTCGGTATTTATGCATTCAGATAGGGTCATTGCATCTCAGTTCAGTCATATTGTTATATTTTATTAGCATGCGTATTATTTCAGTTGCATATCTCACATGCTCAGCACATTAAAAGTACTGACCATATACTCTCTATATGCTATATGGTTTTATGATATAGGCTTAGGTACCCAGACTCAGTAGTGCTGTTAGTCTCCTTCCGGCTATATATAGTAGACCGACAGTGGTGAGTCCTCACCTTCCAAGGACCACAGTCTCTTTATTTCAGTTATTGTCATTTTCAATTTTCAAACTTTAGAGTTAGTTGGGAACTTGTCAAATTTTAGAAGGCTTTCAGACAGAGGGTATTAGTTTCAGCCTAAATTCTCATTTTTGTTTGAAATTTCAGTATTTTATCTTTACTTACAAAAGAATGTTTTCATTTTCAAATAGCTTCTTCTTAATCTTTCTTATAAATTGTAGTATGTTAGAAATGTTCTATGCAATGGGTAAGCTTGAATCCACTTGTAGCTATAGGCACTCGGTCATGAAAAACATGGTATAAGAGCATCAGGTTTAAAGAGTCCTAAGGTGTCTGAAAACCGCATCAAGTAGAGTCTTTTTCATGGGTGTAAAGTGTGTCACAATTTTGAGGGAGAGGCTACAAGGCATTTTTAGGAAATTTTCTTTTCTTCATGATTCTTATCATGCATAGAGTATGAGACTCTAAAATTTCCTTCTAACTCATGCTCTAAAAACTCCATGACTGTTTAAGAGTATGCCCTAAAAATCACACAGTTATCCAATGCTCCAGAGATGATGGCTGAGCCGAGTGCTAGAATGAGCAAGTTCCTATTAGGAGTTTCAGACATAGTTGTAAAGGAGTGCAGGAGCTCCATGCTCATCAGCGACATGGAAATTTCCAGGCTTATGATCCACGCTCAGCAAATTGACAAGGAAAAGTTGAAAGAAAAGGGGAGGGAAAGCAAGCGAGCTAGAATAGGATAGTTTGACTATTCACAACAAAGATTGCATGGTGGTAATCTCTCATAGCAGCAACAAAAGAGAGCTCCATCACTCTCTTTAGCTAGTGCTCCTTCTCCTAGACCCTGCAATGATTCAAAGGGTAGAGCATCAAACTCTCAGTCTTAGAGTCACGTTTTCAGCAACCACACTTTCTTAGCATGTCCATATTGTGGCAAGAACCATCCTTGAGAGTGCCATTTAGGCAAGGAGGGTTTCTTTGGTTGTGGCTAGCTGGATCACTAGTTGATGGATTTCCTGTAAGTCAGACCAGGGAAGGCCTAATCCACCACATTAGCCACTCTGACAGGAGCTCAGCAGGGTACTACTTCGGGTGCAGGTGGTGGTCAGTGCTAGAATCGCTTTTATGTTCTATATTCATTTCAGGACCAGGAGAACTCTCCTGACATAGTCACTGCTATGTTACTTCTCTTACAGATTGATGTTTATGCTTTACTAGATCTAGGAGCCATACTTTCTTTCATTAATTCTTACATTTTAGTTTAGTTTGATATTAGTCCAGAAGTCCTCTTAGAACCCTTTTCAGTCTATACTCCTATTGGGGAGTCAGTTATAGCCAGCCGGGTATATAGAAACTTACCGGTCATAGTTTTATAGAAAGTCACTTTAGTTGACATAGTAGAGTTAGATATGGTCGATTATGACCTCATTCTTGGCATGGACTAGTTACACTCTTTCTATGTCTCAGTTGACTGCAGAACTAGGGTCGTTAAGTTTCATTTTCCTAATGATCCAGTCCTAGAGCAGAAGGATTGTACTTCAGTGCCTACGGGTCAGTTTATCTCTCACCTTAAGGCTTTGAAAATGATTTCTAAGGGATACATCTATCATCTAGTTTGGGTTAGGGATCCTAGTTCTAAAACCCCAACTCTCCAATCAGTTCCAGTCTTAAATAAATTCCTAGATGTGTTTCTCTAAGATCTTCTCGGAGTCCCTCCTAAGCGGAAAATAGACTTCGGCGTAGACCTTCTTCCAAATACACAACCTATCTTAATTCCTCCTTATAGAATGGCTCCACCTGAACTTAAGGACTTGAAGGAACAACTAAAAGACCTTCTAGATAAAGGCTTCATTAGACTCAGTATATCTCCATGGGGTTCCCCAATGTGGTTCGTGCAAAAGAAGGATGATACACTTAGAATGTGTATTAACTACCGTAAATTGAACAAGGTCAAAATAAAGAATAAGTATCCCCATCCCTAGGATTGATAACTTGCTCGACCAACATTAGGGTGCTAGCTGTTTTTCAATGATAGACCTCAGATCAAGTTATCATCAACTCAGGCTATCATTAGCTCAGAGTCGGAGAATGTTACATTTCGAAGACAGACTTTAGAACCCAGTATGGTCTTTATGAATTTTCTTGTTATGTCTATTGGACTAATGAATGCTCTTTCAGCTTTTATGGGCTTGCATACCACCTGAGGATAATTTTGCAGACTCTTAGAGATCGCCAGTTATTCGCTAAGTTTGGCATGTGTGAATTCTGGCTGTAATCAGTGACATTATTTGGTCATATTATCTCTTGTGAGGGTATTCAGATGGATCCTCAAAAGATAGGACCAGTTAAGGACTGACCAAGATCCATTTCTCCGTCATACATTAGGAGTTGCTTGGGCCTAGCTTGTTATTATAGATGATTTATAGAAGGATTCTCCTCTATTGCCTCCCATATAACCGGTTAACATAGAAGAAAGTAAAGTTCCACTGGTCTGAGGCATGTGAGAAGAGTTTTTAGGAGTTGGAGACCCGACTCACTACTGCTCCAGTTTTGACTCTACCAGAAGGTGTAGATAGGTTTGTGGATTATTGCGATACCTCCAGAATTGGTCTAGGTTGTATATTGATGTAGCATGGAAAGTTGTAGCTTATTCTTCTAGATATCTCAAGGCTCATGAGAAGAATTACCCGACCAATGAACTTGAGTTGACAACAATAGTATTTACCTTAAGGATTTGGAAGCACTACCTTTATAGTGTTCATGTAGATCATTTTACTAAACACAAAAGCGTGCAGTATGCATTCAGTTAGAACGTTTTGAATATTTATCCGAGGAGATGGTTGGAGTTGTTAAAAGACTATGAAATAAGTGTTTTGTATCACTGGAGTAAAGCCAATGTAGTGACCAATGCCATTAATAGGTTTTGGATGGATAGTGTTGCTCATATTGAGAATGATGTCAAAGATCTGGTTGGAGATGTTCACAGGTTGGCTCGGTTAGGAGTTCATTTGGTTGACTTAGTAGAAGGTGGAGTGTAGTCCAAAATTTTCAGAGTCTTCCCTTGTGATGGAGGTAAAAGAGAGGAAAGATGATAACTCAGGATTGCTTAAGTTGAAGCAATCTCCAAAGGGGGAGATGGTGTACTCGGTTATCAGGCCAGGTTGTGTGTTGCAGACGTAGATGATTTGAGGCAGTGGATTCTAATGAAGGCTCACAACTCGAGGTATTATACCCATCTAGGTGCAACCAAGATGTACCATGATCTATGGGAAGTATACTGGTGGAATTTCATGAAGAAGGACATCAAAAAATTTGTGACTAAGTGTCCTAACTGCCTGTAGGTGAAGGTGGAACACAATAGTCTGGAAGTGTGACTCATGACATTAGCATCCCTACTTGAAAGTGGGAGGAGATCAACATGGATCTCATTACAGGTCTACCTCATATGTGAAGACAATATGATTCAATTTGGGTGGCTGTAGACCGGATGACTAAGGCAACGTATTTCCTACCAATCAACACCGCAAATTTAGCAGAGGATTATGCTAGGTTGTACATTTGAGAGTTCATCGGATCCATGGGGTCCCTTAGTCTATTATTTCGAATAGGGGTACTCAGTTCAGCTCACACTTCTAGAAGTCATTTTAGAAGTGACTTGGTACTTAGGTTAAACTCAACACAACTTTTCACCTGCAGATCGATGGTTATGCCGAGTGGACCATTTAGACTTTAAAGGATATAATGATGTCTTGCATGATCAATTTCACGGGGAGTTGGGATGATCACATTTCTCTCATCGAGTTTCCATATAACAATAGCTACCACTCCAACATTCAGATGGTCCCATTTGAGGCACTTTATGGCAGGAGGTGTAGCTTTCCTATAGGATGTTTTGAGGTTAGTGAAGCTACATTGATAGGGCCTGATTCAGTTCATGAGGCCATGGAGAAATTTCAGCTTATTAGAGAAAGGCTGAAATCATATGCAAACATGAGGAGAGGAGAACTTGATTTTTCTATGGATGAGTGGCTATATCTGAAAATTTCACATATGAAAGGGGTAATAAGGTTTGGGAAGAAAGAAAATCTTATTCTAGATATATCTGTTCTTACAGGATTTTGACGCACATTGACAATGTGGCCTACGAGTTTGACATTCCTGCAGAATTAGCATCGATGCATCTAGTCTTCCATGTGTCTCTATTGAAGAAATACATCGGTAATCCAACCTCAATTGTGCCTTTAGAGAGTGTGTGCATAAAGGATAGCCTCTCTTAAAAAGAGGTCCCAGTTGAGATTCTTGACCATCAGGTTCATAAGTTGAGGAGTAACGAGGTCACTTCAGTGAAAGTTCTTTGGAGGAATCATCTTGTAGAGGGAGCTACGTGGGAAGCTGAAGCTGATATGATGGCTAAGTATCCTCATCTTTTCCCTTCTAGCTTAGCTTCAATATGGGGTACTAGTTCTTCCTTAGCACTCTACACCGCCTCATGTTAGTTTCATGTCCTTCAATTCTTCTCATGTATCAGCATACATGTATGATCCATGAATTTAGTTCAGCTACGTATCTCAGTTTTGAGTCAGTCACTCCATCATTATTCAGTCCATATAATTTAGTTTTGAGATTTGCAGCTCTTTCCCTATCTTTTTAGGTCTATTAGCCTCCATTTAAGGATGAATGGTCCCGAAAGGGAGATGATGTAACACTCCAAAAGTCCCTAAGATTAGATCCGAGATATAAAGTAGCTAGAATTGGAAAAAAATCCCATAGTACGATTCATATAACTACTCGTGGGGAGTAACCACGAATTGTGAGTTGACCCATGGGGAGCAACAGATATTTCAGGTTTTTAGATACCACAATCCAAGGGACGACTCGTGGTAGGATACAGTTTGTAGTATGGAATAAAATGAGATGAAGGGATGACTCGTGGTAGGATAGTACAGTTTCTAGAATGAAATTAATGAGATAAAGTTCTGAGAAGTGTTCAAGATTTGTCAAAGACCACGAGTTTGAGTACAACTCGTAGTGAGTAGGTACGAGCCGTAGTTACCGTTCTAGGTATATGGATAGACCCTGATCCAATGAAATTTATGGAAACTAAGTGTTAAGATCAATTATTAAGTGTTATAAGTGCATTGGATACAAATTAAGTTCACAAGGAACCTCTAGCATAAAGTTGAGTTGAGAGCTTTCCTACCAAGTAACTTTTCATATAAGTTCTTACAAGGGTCAAATCTAAATGACCATAAGTCCCAATTTACTATGTGTTTTTGGGTGATCCAGCACACCAAAATAAATCCCTTTGAGTCTTCTTTCATATGCATCTAACCTTTCTTTATTCGGAGTTCGGAGTAAAATATTATAAGCAGTTTTGTGAAGCACTGTTAGGTTTGACGAACAGACAAGCCCAGACACCATGAGTCATGGTACGACTCATGGTATCAAGGTACGATTCATGCCAAAGGTCCATGGTAAGATTTTCTACAAGCTTTCAAGTCACCCATAAGCCATGAATTGCATACCATGACCTGTGGTATGTCACCATGAGTTGTGGTATGACCCGTGAAGGCTGGCAGGGCAGTTTTTCAGCTCATTTTTATAAGGGCATCCTAATAATTTTCTATTCTTCTAATTCCTAAACTATGTCTCTTTGGGGTAAATTGGTTGGGGATTAAGAGGAGTTAGTCGATTCTCTCCCTCATTTCTCACTTAGCCTCTCAAGAACAGTACGTAAAAGCTCAGGAACTCTCTAAGCAAGAACTAGGGTTCTTCCTACAACTCTAGAATTCAAGCTTCTTCTCAGGGTTTTTCTTATATAAGTATGTGGGACTTCAACAAGGATTTCCTTTCTACGTTGTATCCTAAGATTTTTAGTAAACCCTAGCTTCGAAGTTTTCAAGAAATCACAACCTAGGATTTTCTTCTAATTGTTGAATTTCTCTATATTTTCAATGTTTTAAAGCTTCCATGACTATTATTATCCGAAATTTATGTCTTGGTTTCATTTATACAACATTGTTTTCTAGCCCTAATCTTTAGCATGGTTTTGGAATAAAACTTGCATGATTTAGAATCCGGTCAAAAATGTTGTATTATCATGATTCTATCATTTGAGTATGAATTTTAGCATAAATTCTTTAAACAAAAGTCAATATTTTCAGATTATATGTATGCTCAGTATCTTCAGAAATATCACTTATCTGTTATCAGTATTTCAGATATCAGTTTATTAGGTCGTTTAGACTCTTAGAGCACTCTAGATAAGTAGTTTTGACATAGTATTAGGACGCAGTCTTGAGCTAATCATTACAATGTGTGTGTGTGTGTATATTTGTATATATATAAATGTTATTTTTTTAGTTGGGAGTAGTACTTAGCATCGAACAGGTCGGGGTTCTAGCGCACCCAAATTCTCAGAACTACATACCACCGTAGGTTTTAGCCCGAACAGATTTTTAGTTAATGATCATACAATCATTTTTAGTTAGTATCACACAATCCAGTCACTATACCCTAGAAAAATATAGTGGGCCCTATCAATGGGAAGTAAATATCGAACACCACATTTAGCTCATATGGTTACATGTCAGTTAATAGACCCTCCCACAAATAGTTAGAATCTTTAGTTAGTCACAGTTCTCAGTCTTTCGTATATGTGCATGACCTTTGAAACAATTTTACTAGAATTTGCAGTATTTTAAGACTTTCATACTACCTTCGATATTTATGCATTCAAATAGGGTCATTGTATCTCAGTTCAATCATATTGTCCGATTTTATTAGTATGTGTATTATTTCAGTTTCATATCTCACATACTCAGTACATTCAAAGTACTGACTGTATACTCTCCATATGCTATATCATTTATGATATAGACTCGAGTACCAAGACTCAACAACACAATTAGTCTCCTTCCAACGATATATAGCAGACACACATTGGTGAGTCCTTATCTTCCGAGGACCAGAGTCTCTTTTTTTCAATTATCGTCATTTTTAGTTTTCAAACTTTAGAGTTAGCTGGGAGCTTGTCCCAATAGCTCATCAGTTTTTAGAAGGCTTTCAGACAAAGGGTATTACTTTTGGCTTGAATTCTTAGTTTTGTTGGAAATTTCAATATTTCATCATATTTCATCTTTACTTACAAAAGAATGTTTTCATTTTCAAATAGATTTCACTTAAGCTTTATTATAAATTGGAGTATGTTAGAAATGTGTTATGCCATGGGTTAGCTTGGATCCACTTGTGGCTCTAGGCACCATGTCGCGTTTAGGGTGTAGACTAGGGTCGTGACAAACTTGGTATCAGAGCATCAGCTTTAAAGTGTCCTAGGGTGTTTGAAAGCCATGTCATGTAGAGTCTTTTATGTGGGTCTGAAGCGTGCCACACTTATGAAGGAGAGACTACGATGCATTTTTAGGAAAATTCCCTTTTCTTTATGATTCTTATTGTGCATTGAGTATGAGACTCTAAAATGTCCTTCTAACTCATGCTCTTCTGTTTTAAGTGACAATGACTCCCAGAAGCGTAAATGGAAAGAGAAACGATAACACCAACCAGCAAGCCCCACTAGCTCCAGCAGCCACTCAGTATGATTAGGTGATGCATGCTGAGTTCTGGGATGCTATTTGATTCTCACCAGGCTGTGACCAACTAGGTTAATCAATAGGCCATCGCACCTTCCAACACAAATGGGCCTTGATGTTACCCAAGTGCACGTGGTCATCACGTAATATAGGACAGTGAAGTCGCGATTATCGGTTCCTCAAAGACTTTTCAAAATAATCGCTTAAGGTTATCTCTTTATTTCCCTATTCTAACAAACACGGATATAAATGGGTAATGGTTTAGATATTAAACTACTAAAACTTGAAATGTAAATTTAACTATTAAAGTAAAAATTTTGCAACACTTTGTTACACCTCGTAAGTTTCTAACATTTAGTCAGCCTATTCGTATATTGGTTGAGAGTTTTAGAGTGCCAAACGTACGAGGAAAGAGCCCGGGGAAAGGCCGAACGAGTGCCAAGTTGGGATTTCGCGAGAGGAGGCCGAACCAAGCTGCCCAGAGGGGCAAAGTGGCACGGAGCAGAATCAGCACGTTAGCCAATGTGGCATGGAGCTGAAACGACGCGTTGGCCAGCGTGCCACGTTGCCTTGTATTCTGCTACAAGTATATATAGGCCTCACCCTTAGAATTTGTGATATTTTTCAAAGATATCACGATCAGCAGAGGGTAGGGATGAAGGGAATATATAATTTTAATCCGATTACGCCGCTAAATGCCGTCCAAATTCAAATTAACTTCGGGTATCGAAGTATAAGGCTGTAGGGAGCATTTCTACGAAGTTAGTTTCATGAAATTCACCCGGCGAATCGTCGTCCCGCCGAGCCAAAGTTGTTGGAATTGCTCCAAACTAGTGTCAATACGATCCCAGGGTTAAAGTAAGTATTTCTCCCTTCTAGACTTTTCGAGAAATAACGAGGTTTCGGCCGTATTCCGTAAAGTAGAAATATAGTTAATATTTATATATAAAGTTTTCCTTTTTGCTGAATTTAGTGTTAAAACTAGTCTAATATTTCCAGTAACTCAATTTCAGTTGAGAAGGGAAGTTGGACATGAGCCAAAACTAGCCAGTTAATCTGAAAACAACGATCGAGGTATGTTAAGGCATTCCCTTTCGGCAAGTTAGTTTCTTCAGCATAGTAATCCAGTATGAATCTCAGTAAAGCATATCAGGAGTATGTTATCATGTGTAGTTGTTGTTATCAGTTGAGACTTGTAATTGTATTGTTTTGGGTTGGATTACCTGTATAGCTTTCGTGACCGCCCCAGGGTTACTAGCTGTGTCGACTCATTCGCCAGGGGCGAGGATACGTCGCTCTACGGAGCCGCATACCGTCCACAAGGGACGAAGATGGGGAGCCAGATCCTCGTATTTGCCGTGGTTGGCCTATACACACCCCCACCGAGCGCATACGCCTGGGCTGTAGATCTCAGGAGTCCTCGGGACTCAGGCACAACTATAGTCAGGGGCCGAGTGGGCCCAGTTGCAGACCCAAGGGATTGGTAAGACGCTTATAGCTGCTAGCTGACTCATATTGACCTTGATAGGGGTATATAGATTGAGGTGTACTCACTAGGGCTAATGGGGGTCCAGGTGGGTTGTTCTGTGCTGATTATACCTTCTGGCTTATGGGGGCCAGGTAAGGTTTATGTTGCTTTTGTTGCTGATCGTTAGACAGTAGGACGCCTTGTTGTTAGGTATGACCCCTACCCTCCTTATCATAGTTATGTTTAGTCTTGACTTCACTACTTGAGTCATTTTTAGTCTGTTTCCTTTACTTCGGTAATGCATGCTACACCCATAGAGTCAGTTGAGTTGGCGGTATTCCAGCTACGGGACATCGCTGTACTGTGGTATGAGAGTTGGGAGAGGTCCTGAGGGAGAGATGTTTCCCCTCCGACCTGGCCCAGCTTCTCAAAGGTTTTCCAAGATCATTATCTACCACGGGAAATTCGACAGGCCGGGGTTGATCAGTTCCTATGCTTGGAGCAGGGGTCGATGAGTGTTTGGGAATATGCCATGCGGTTTGATTCCTTGGATCGATATGCGCCAACTTTTGTGGACCCAATGCCAGCCAGGGTACACCGCTTTTTTATGGGGATAAACCCAGAAAATGTTGAGACCTACATCACAGCTACACTACAAGAGGATATGGATATCGCCCGTGTGCAGGCTTTTGCTCAGAATATTGAGGGTATCAGGCAATGGCAATGAGAGATTAGGAAGACAAGTCAGGAACAGCGCCGTAGGGACAGACCGGATGAATTACAGGAGGAGTCCCGGGGAGGACCTAGGCCACGATTATCAGATAGGCCGCCTAGACCCCCGCCTCCACCACAGCGGCAAAGGAGCAGGTTTAGTCGCCCAGGGCAGCCAGAGCCCGGCGAAGGTTCGCGGGCAGTAGGTTCACGGCAGCCAAGGGGAGTGGAGCAGAGTGGGGTTACAATACCACTTTGCCCCATTTGCAGTCGACGCCACTCTGGAGCATGCATGTATGGCTCCACAGCATGTTATATTTGTGGACAGGAGGGTTAGCAGATTAGGAATTTTCCAGCTAGGGGTCAGGGTGACCGGGATCGACAGGATACGTCCTCGGTAGGATCACGAGCTTCAGCATCCCCGGCATGGCGTAGGCCCTCAGTTTCAGCGGGCAGAGGCCGAGGAAGATCAAGGGCTTCCAGTCCAGGTGCCGGCCCAGACCGTGTTTATGCACTACTGGGGCGACAGGAGTCAGAGTCGTCACCAGATGTTGTGACAGGTATGCTGAACATTTGCTCTCATCCGGCTTATGTGTTGATAGATCCGGGATCCACCTTGTCCTATGTTACATCGCTAGTGGCTCGGAAGTTTAGTATTATGCCAGAATTACTTCGGCGACCTTTTCTCAGTGTCTACACCTGTTGGTGACTCTATTATAGCCAGAAGGGTCTATCGGGGGTGTACAGTAGAGATTGCCAGTCGTCAGACTACAACAGACTTGATATAACTAGAAATGGTTGATTTTGATGTCATTATGGGTATGGACTGGCTAGCTCCATCCTATGCTAATGTTGAATGTTGGACCAAGATTGTCCGATTCCACTTTCCAGGGGAGGCAGTACGGGAGTGGAAAGGGTGTACAACTATGCCAAAAGGTAGGTTTATTTCCTATCTTCGGGCGAGAAAATTGATAGCAAAATGGTGCATTTATCATATTGTCAGAGTTCAAGATGTTCGGGCAGAGCCTTCGACCCTTCAGTCTATTCCAGTTGTTAATAAATTTTTCGACGTATTTCCAGATGAGCTTCCTGGTATTCCCCCAGAAAGGGAAATGAATTTTGCAATCGATCTATTACCAGGAACTCAACCTATATGTATTCCTCCATATCGGATGGATCCTATTGAACACAGAGAACTAAAGGAACAATTGATGGATTTTCTAGACAAGGGCTTCATCAGGCCGAGTACCTCACCATGGGGTGTGCCAGTTCTGTTCGTGAGAAAGAAGGACGGCTCCCTCCATATGTGTATAGATTATTGACAGCTGAACAAAGTCACTATCAAAAATAAGTACCCGCTTCCCAGAATAGATGATTTGTTTGATCAGCTGCAGGGGGCGAGGTATTTTTCAAAGATTGACTTAAGGTCTAGATATCAACATGTTCGGGTTCGTTAAAGAGATATTCCAAAGACTGCTTTCAGGACCATATATGGCCACTTTGAGTTTCTAGTCATGTCCTTCGGACTTACAAATGCCCCAGCAGTGTTCATGGACCTAATGAACAACATTTTCAAACCATACGTGGACTTGTACGTGATAGTATTTATCGATGATATTCTGGTGTATTCTCGCTCGGACGCAGATCACTAGGATCATCTATGGACAGTGCTCCAGATTCTCAGAGATCGCCAGCTATATGCAAAATTTTCTAAATATGAATTTTGGCTGAATTAAGTAGCCTTCTTAGGCCATATTGTGTCAGATGCTAGTACACAGGTAGATACGCAGAAGATAGAGGCCGTGAAAAGATGGCCTATACCTACCACTCCGACTGAAGTATGTAGTTTCCTGGGTTAGCCGGGTATTACAAAAGGTTCGTGGAAGGATCTTCTACTTTAGCAGCACCTTTAACCAAATTGACGCAGAAGGCAACAAAATTCCATTGGACTGAGGCATGTGAGCAGAGCTTTCAGGAACTGGAAGACAGATTGGCATCAGCACCAGTGCTAGCATTGCCAGAAGGAACAGAGGGTTATGCAGTTTATTGTGACGCTTCGGGTGTTGGGTTAGGATGTGTTTTTATGCAACATGGTAAAGTTATTGCTTATGCTTCCAGGAAACTGAGGAAGAATGAGAAGAACAACCCTACCCATGACCTGGAGTTAGCCATGGTGATTCATGCCTTGAAAATATGGAGACACTAACTGAATGGCATCCACGTAGATATTTTTACTGATCACAAAAGTCTGCAGTATATTTTCACCCAGAAAGGGTTGAATTTGCGGCAGCGTCGCTGGTTGGAGCTGTTAAAGGATTATGATGTGAATATTTTATATCACCCAGGAAGGGCCAATGTTGTAGCAGATTCCCTTAACCGTAAATCCATGGGAAGCCTGGCATATTTACAGCCCGAGCAGCAGGAATTGGCCCGAGAATTGCATCAGCTAGCCAGCTTAGCCGTTCGTATAGTAGAATCAGGAGATAATGGAGCAGTAATACAGAATACCCCAGTGTCGTCATTGGTTGTGGAAGTGAAAGAACGACAGTATGAGGATCCTAGCCTGGTTCAGCATAGAAATAGGTTCAAGCAAAGGGAAGTAAAAGATTTCTAGGTAACTGAGAATGGAGTTTTGAGATATAGGGGTCGCCTCTGCATTCCAGACGTGGCAGGGCTTCGCCAACAAATTATGGGAGAGGTACACTATGCCCATTACTCTCTCCATCCAGGTTTGACACAAATGTACTATGATGTAAAAGAGATTTACTGGTGGCCGGGAATGAAAAAGGGGATAGCAGAATTTGTAGCTCAATGTCCCAATTGCCAACAGGTGAAAGCTGAACATCAGAAACCAGGTGGACTGACACAGGATATAGCCGTGCCTTTATGGAAATGGGAGGCAGTTAATATGTACTTCGTAGTAGGGTTACCTCGCACCAGGCGTATATATGATTCTATTTGGGTAATTGTCGACAGGTTGACAAAATTAGCTCACTTTCTTCTAGTGGGCTTCAAATATTGTATAAAAATGACATTAATGCCCACTTTACTAGCTAGCTTCACATTCGATTTCAAAAGTATTATCAAAGATGGCAATTGCAATAATTGTGCGGAGTTAAGAATTTGTCTCAAAGTTTCAAAAGACCTTGCTTTCTCCTCACCCCGAATAAAAGGAACAGCCATTCGAATCACCTTGGTCAAGAGAGAAGCTATGGTCCTAAAACCCTTAACAAACCATGTATAAAAACTAGCCAATCCATGAAAACTACGAACATCCCTAATGAATGCAGGAGTTGGTAAATTTATAATAGCATGTATTTTTTATTCATCAACCTCAATGCCCCTTGAACTCACAACAAAACCCAAGAAAACAACTTCATCAACACCAAAAGGACATTTATCAATATTAGCATAAAGTTGTTCACATCGAAGCACATCAAACAGACGTCTCAAATGATCAACATGTTCATCCATGGTCTTGATATACACCAACACATCATCAAAATATACAACCACAAATCTACCAATGAAAGGCCTCATCACCTGGTTCATTAGGTGCATGAAAGGACTAGGAGATTTAGTGAGACCAAAAGGCATCAACAACCATTCATATAGACCAAATTTTGTCTTGAATGTTGTTTTTCATTCATCCTTGGGTTTCATCAAGATTTGATGGTAACAACTCGTAAGATCAATCTTGGAGGATATGCAAGAACCATTCAATTCATCTAACATGTCATCAAGTCGAGGAATGGGATGGCGATACTTGACCATGACTTTGTTGACATCGCGAAAATCGACACACATCCTCCAAGTGACATCTTTCTTTGGCACTAAGATAACTGGAATCACACACGGGCTCATGCGCACTAAGACAATTGAAACCACACACGGGCTCATGCGTTCTCTCATAACCCCTTTCTTAAAGAGTGCATCCACTTGCTTTTGAAGTTCTTTGGTGTCCACCAGATTGGACCAATAAGCCGATCTTTTTGGCAATTGTGACCCCAGGATGAAGTCAAGTTGATGCTCAATACCCCTCAAGGGAGGCCATCCCTTTGAGAGGTCCAATTGAAACTCATCATCATAATCCTGCAAAAGAGAAGAAATAGAACTAGGCAAAGATGCGGTTAGTTCATTAGTAAGAAAAGAATAGTCCATATGCATGAGAAGGACCAGTGGTTTCCTCTCCTCTAACTCCTTCCTAACCTCCTTGATACTTTCCCAGAGAGCCACCTTCGCTTTCGCCATAGGGTTCAACTCTCTTTCACTCTCCTTTTCAGCACCAACTTCGCTACTACCCATAACTCCCTTGCATTTCTCCTTCAACTCCTTCATTTTGATGTATATGTCACTTAGTTGAAATGGAGTCAAGGGGTAGAGAACATGTTTCTGGCCCTCATGTACAAAGGAATACCGATTGATTCTACCATCATGATGAGTAGCTCTATCATATTACCAAGGTCGCCCAAGTAGCATATAACAAGCTTGCATAGGCACCTATAGGTGAAGTACTTGATGTTAGTAGTTTTAGAAAATGAAAATATGAAAAAATGAATAAATAACTAAACAACTAATTAAATGTGTTAGTTAGATATTAATTAGTACAGAAATAGAAAGAAAAATGAGTTTTGAAGAAGAACCATGATGTTTGGACACTTAGAAAAATTTTGGGGTCCAAAAAAAGTCCAAACACTTACAAATATTTTATCCAAAAAAACAAAAACCAGAAGATTTAGCCTCTGAAGTTGTGCCACATACACGCCTAGTGCGACTGGAGAAGGCCACGCGCATCACTACTGATGCAGCTGTTGAATGACACTTTCGTGGCACCTAGCTGCAGCTGGCGTGGCATGTTGTTGGCTGCTGATGCTGTCTGCTCCATGGTAGATGGCTGCTGAGATGGCACTAACATGTCAACTGACATGGCATCCATATGAATTTTTTATTTTCTTTCGCAAATCTGATTTTTTCAACTAATAATTTGCACAATTGGACCCAATAACATATTTACACCAAATTTAAAGGGAGGAAATGGATCAAAAGTACCTTTGGGTCTTATTCTTCACGTTGAAGATATGAAGATCTTCAAGAATGCCAAGAACATGAAGAATAATCAAAACTTCTCAAAATCACTTCAAAATTTAGGATTTTCTTCCCTTTGATGTAGGGAACAAACCACGATCAATATTAAGCCGCAATAC
>JACEIK010001348.1:238812-257171 GCA_018107945.1 Datura stramonium
TTTTGTCAAATTTTAATGAAAAAAATAAATATATTTAAATAGTAGCAAAATATTTTTTAAAAGCTGAAAAAAGTAGCTTATATATAAACATTTATATTCATTTACATTTTCAATTGTCAAGATATTTTGAAACTTTGATCAAATACAAATACCGCTCTAATATTAGCAAAAACTAGAAATATTTTTTAAATAATTACTACTTTCCAAAAAACATTTATAATATAAAAAACACATTTCAAAATAAACGTATTCATAAGTTTTGCCAAACAAGAATATTAGTGTTCCACACCTAGAAAGGCAACTCGCTTCGAAACATAGAGAAGTTATTATTGTTTAGCTCCTTAATCTAAAGAGGAAATAATACTTTTTAAGAATTTTTAACATATGTTATATAGGGATAAGTTATCTCGAATACGTGTGCATTCTGGACAGAGCCACGTGACAACAGAATAGTATTAAAAAGGAGAGTTGGATGGAGAATCCAGAGAAAAGAAGAGGAGTCCTAGAAAACAACGTCCAGAATCATTGCATATCCGAAATCGAATGCTTCCATCATAACGTCATGCCAGATTTTCTATTATGAAGATAGAAAAATGTGGATCAAAGCCAGGTTCGTTTTCCGAAGTCGCGTAGAAAGGAAGAAAAGACAAATACACGTCATCAAGTACGTGTAAAATCTCACAAATCATGACAGATTTACAGCGGACACAAGTAATGATATTGCATAACTGAAGCATTTTTATTTGATGATGTACTATTTGACCCCAATAGGGTCATTTCATTAGATGATGTCCTCTAATTGTTTCTTATAAATAACTGAATAGTTCTATTTGCAGGGGGTTGAATTTTTTTTACAATACAAGGCCACACATTTGCATTCTTGCTCTCTAAGTTTTCTCTCTCTCTCTCATTTTACTTGTTCATAAAAAGCAGATTCGTTAAGAACGCTCATACGGAACCTCTCAAATCCGAAGATAATCAAGTTATATCTGAAATCACGATTGAAACAACAACTCATCGATTCACTTCATTTATTTAATTATGTCTTCGTTTTCATATAATAATTAACACTTTTGTCTATTTAATCTCTATTATACAACTTAAAACAAATTGCGTGTTTTTCTCACTATAAATTTAATTATACCGATTTTCTGATAAATCTCATGTACTATTAATGAAATGAGTAAGAATACAATGAACCCATATGCATCACCATTTGTCCACCCCTAACCTTGTGTAAGAAACATGAAATACCAAAACTAGAAGGATCCACATTTGAAATTTAGAAGGGCCTCAAGCTTCATACAAATTAAAGTGTCCCTAGCTTGTCCAAAATTTGACCCATATAGCAAAAAATATACCCTACCTAATCTCTGTCATGTCCGGTTGTTTTCTACAAATTGAAGCCCTATGGCCTATATAATTATAGCAAAGGCTATTTCAATCTTCTTTTATGCAAATTTAAAAGACAAAGTTATGAAATGTCTATTGGTGGGGAGTGATATAAGTGTACTGTGCCCCATCCAAGAATNGTACTGTGCCCCATCCAAGAATCATCACCTAATGCCACTCTGCTCTCCACTATAGCGGTACTTGTCCGTTCTATGCGATTTTATATATTATCAAATTAATTTATAGATAACATGAAAATAGTTATCGATGTTATTTATTAGCGGAAATGGTTTCCTGGCCTATTGAAACTCTTTCAGCCGATTCGCGGCAACACATTACTTCAGATCAGATTTGTGTCAATTCCTCCATTCACAGAATGCCCTTATCAATCAAACTTTCTCTCTCTTACCGGAACTACTCTCTGCAGCTCCATCTTCAGCAGCTCCTCAATCTTTCATTTCGAAAATCAAACTTGGATGTCACGGAACTTTCTCACAACTTCGTTCCTTGCGTTTTTTTGTTATAAGTAATTTTTTTGTGGTAAAAATATTTTATCGTAATAGCTACAATAAAAATATCTTGTAGTTATAAATATTAGTTCTTAACCACGAATCATGTAAAATATGTAGCTAACTTTTAGTTACGTTGCGCTATATCTTACTTCAAAAATTCTTTTTGTGGCTAAAGCGTGTAGCCATAGAAATTTTCATATTTAGCTATAACATATTCTGTAGCTATATGCTTATTTTGTTGTAGTGTGATAATGAATCAATACATATATCCGTTATCATTTTTTAATTTATCGATTAGCAGTTTTTAAGACTTTAACGGTTCAATTTTTGATTAACCTGTGAGAAAAGTTCTCCTCTAAAAATTTGTTTACTTATTTAAATATTGATATCACTAGCCAAAAAAAAGGAAAAATCATATTATAACTATTTAGACTGTATTTATGATACATAACTATAATTTTAAAAAATTATTNTTAATGACTTTTTATAGTGATATTTTAAAAATATTATCAAACATAGCTATATTTTAGATTTTATAGCAAATACCATATAATTTATCTCTTCTCTATTTCTTATCTTTTTTTCCGTCGTTTCTAAGCGAGCAATTAAAACTCTTTCGGGAAGCTATCCTTCTCCTTCAACCTCTTATCTCCTTCATTCATCATTACCAAAATTAAAAATTGAAAAGTGAAGTCATGATCTGGATAATTTTTTATAAGCTTTTAGGATATGATTTCTCGTGGAGATACACTAATATCGTTCAATTCATTGATATCAGTGGTTATCAGAGCCAAAAAAGATGATGATGGCAACACCAAAGTACTGATTATGATTTGGATCTATGTGAAATTAGGGTATGATTTCTCAAATAGATACACTTATTCATGAGAAACAAAGAAGAAGACCCTTAAAATCGTGAAAGATTGATTCATGGAAAACAAAGAAGAAGACCATTAAAATCGTGATAGATCCTTCAGATCTCTATTCACGATCTTGATACAACTAGGTTGAGTGACTATCCCGCAATTTTTTCCTATATAGTATAAAATAAAATTATATATGTTGATATAACTAGGTTAGGATGTTTTCTGATGATGATACAGGTACATCATGAATTCAACCATACCCCTGTATCAACAATCGACAATGATGCATTTGCCGAAATACAATCAAAATAAATAAATATATATACATCCAATAGCATTCATAAATGGTATGTAGAAGTATTAGAAGTCTTTCTGATACATGTATCCAATAGATACAGTGAAAAATGCTCAATAGTAGTCGAATAAGACAATGATCCAAATTTATGCTACTCTCTCTTTCTCTCTCTTTGAGACAACGAGGATGACGATGAAACTGGAGTTAACATTGTCGATTTGTTAGGATGCAATTGCCGGAGATGGTGGTGGATTGTAAATTGATTGGGAGGAGTGTTGTTGAAGATGTGGGTGCCATTTTTGATTCTGTAGGAGACTCACTTTAATTAATGATAATAGGCGATACGCAAAGTTTTGATACAGGATGTATGATTGAAATCCATTATTACAAGTATTTCCTGTTCGAATATATACACAATTTAGGTATCATAAGTGATACAAGAAAAAGGAAAGTAGTTAATTAAACACAAAAATGATTGAAATTAGCAACCCTTGTGAAGACACAAGGACCTCCAATTCATAAATCAAGTAGCACCTAGATCTAGAAAAACCTCAAGGGAGATGATCTACCATTGCAACCCTTCTTTCTACACAAGAAACAATCTAAAGCTAGACCAGTTCTCTCTACACTCAAAATAACATATCAAATTCCAAGTCATTAAATTTTTGCCTTTCAAATTAAATGAACACCTATTTATACTAACTAAAGGAAATGGGAGATTATTACAAATATTTCCTTAATGAGTAAGGGCCTTGTTTGGGTGGTCTTCCTTTTTTCTTGAAATTCAAGAACGACCAATTGCACATGTATCCATTTTCTTCACTCTTTTGGTCATATTCATTCTTTTGACCATCTTTTGATCCTTCATTCACCCAAGCTATAATCCAAAATATGGAGCCCTTTGGATTGCATCAATAAGTGAACCTCCTGATACATCTATCTACCATTTTTTGAATGTTGGTGACTAAATACACTTCTTTTGGGTATGTTGTAAGTATCTTTAATAGGTCTTCTTTTTCTTCTTCTTTGTATGTATCTTCACTGTATTTCATTATATAAGAGAATATATAATCTGTTGAGCGAATACAACTTATTATTATTGTATGCACTGATACAATAAATTAAGTAAACGTATATAACCTATCGTGACTGAATCCATCAATATTGGGCGCATTGATACAACCACTAAAGTGAATGAATACAATTGGTATGATAGAGTGAATGAATACAAGTGAAATTAGAGCGAATGAATACAAGTGATACAAGCTGGTAACAATAGATACAAGTGATTTCAAAGTTGTAGTTAGATTGTGTATGTGTGAATATAAGTGAAATTAGAACAAATGATACAAGTGATACGAATTGGAAACAATTGATATATGTGATTTTTTCAGAAAGCTATATCACTAATATAGAGCACATAGATGCATGCTATTAGCTAACAAATACAAACAAATTAGTGAACTTAAACAACCTCTTAGCAAAACTGATAGAACTTGTAAGCAAACTGATAAAATAGCCAACCAACTCAGTAGCTACAAATTGTAAATAAGCAAACTATAACTTCTAATAATAATTATGCTCCAAACTATAGCTATTTATGAAAGTTCCTCTAAAATTTAAGATACGTATGATTCAATATAAGAGTATATTCCATGGGATGCCCTATTTTGGTCGCCCCATTTAACTAATACCCTTTGAATAAATTTTTTGCACGAAAATTCAGTATTAGATAATTTTAAGGAAAAAACATGTACTTCTTTTTCACTTATTCTATTTCTACTTCTGCGCTCAGATGCACACTCCTGAAATTTTAGCCACTTTTGACATGCAGTTCTGACTGAGCGCAGACATACATGAAAAAAAATTAAAATAGTGAAATCACTACTAGAAAAGTGCTAAATTACCTGAGATTTTACCTAGAGATTTTTTTCGCACATAATATTTGATGATTTTCATGCGAAAACTTTAAAAATTCAAATATTGAAAATATATACATGCGGATTAGATTTTTTGAGAAAATTTCGTAGGTAAACAAATCGGGTTTATGTGCAAAAAAATTATCCATGACTTTTTCTGGGAAAGATGTTCGCATATAATATTTTCGCATGTAAATCCCAAGGTAGATACGACAAGAAAATTAAAAAAATTTCTTTGAGTATTTGAAAAAAAATCCGCATGAAAACGTATTTAGGGATATTCCTACAATTGTTTCATGGAAATTTACTTATGGATATACATATCTGCAAATTTATCTGAGAATTTGATATATGTGTCATGTACTTGGGGAATATCTGATGGGGATTTACTTGAAAATATGCACACATGGGAATTTACCTGCGATTTAGATATATGCGAATTTAGTTGATTAATTGGGGATATACGTACCTGGAGATTTACCTGTGATTTAAATATATGTGATTTTACTCGAGGATTATTTGATAGGGATTTACTTGAATATATACATATCTGGGGATTTACCTTGGAGTTTGAAGTTTGGTACATACGAATTTACTTTGGGGATTATTTCATAAGGATTTTTTTGGGAATATAAGCACCTAGAGATTTACTTTGGAGTTTGGTATATATGGTTTAAAGTGAAAATAACAATGAAGATACTGAAAGAAAATGAAACAGATGGATGATGAAGAAGAAGAATGAACTTATCAGATTTGACCGTACGTAAGTAGAAACTTGATAATTTTGTACAATTAATTCTACAAATTTAGCTGTAAATTCTATTAAATTGTTAATAGGTTTGTACAATTAATTCTGCGAATTTAGCTGTAAATTCTATTATTGCAATTTAACCAATAATTTTGAAAAAGTACTAATAAACACCATATTTACTTAATTTAATTACTGATGACAATGCCTTTCATATTTATCAACTTATATGTAGAGAAAAATATGAAGTGAATCCTTGATGTGCTGTGGGTTTACAACACTTTCTACGCTCAAAACGAGAAAATAAGCATGATCTTAGGCGTGTTTATACGGATATGATGCACTTTTGATTTCTTTGTAGGAAAATTATATGTTGGAGATGAAATCTGCAAAAAAGGTGAAAAAGAATGCTGAAAAGGGCCAAGTATAGACCTTAGTATGAGCCGTACAATCATGGTACGAGCTGTACTGAGAATCGTGAAAAAGTACAGAAGGTGTGTTAAGGTATAGGCCAAGTTACGACTCGTGGTAGGAGCCGTACCAAGGCAGTCGTAGAAAACTTCAGAAGAAGCTGCACTGGGTTAGTCTCTTGGTACAAGTTGCAACCATGGATCGTGATATCTACTTACGACCCGTACCAAGGAGCCAATGTAAGTTTCAGAAAGATTGAACAATGGCAGATCTCAAGGTAAGAGACGCAGTCACGAGGCGTAGGATGAAGGTATAAGTCATACCAAGACACTCGTGAAATTATTCAGAGGATGTCATAACTCTCAGATACAGACCATGGCAGGATTGTAAGACTCGTAGGATCAATGTACGAGTCATACCAAGTTCTAACACTTCGCCAGAATCAGAAGTTGCCAGATATTGTACGAGCAGAGATGCGACCTGTACAATCATGGTATGAGTCATAGGTAAAGACGGAGACAGTTTATTAGTTTCTCTGTTAATTTAGGAAATGTTTCTAATTATTTGTATAAATACTTTTCTAAGTTATTTTTGTTAGAAAAAAGAGAATAGAATTTGATCTTTTTAAAGAAGTATTCGACTTTTGGGAATATTAAGAACAACTTTTGGGGAGTTTCTTGTATTGATTCTTCCATTGTTCTTGAATTGTTCTTCATTGATATTTTGCAATAATCAAGTAGAATTTACTTTTCAATCATTAAATGTAAGTTCTAAATTATGCTTTTGTCTATGAATGCTAATTATTTTCTTGCAATCACGAGAGGCTAAAACCTCCACAACTAGGGTTCTGGGAATCATGGTGAATTAACAAACTAAGGTTTGCACAAATTAATTCTAAACCAATACTAATGCTTGTATTGTATTCTCTTCAATCTTAAACGTTTCTTAATGAAGCACAACGTTATGACTTGCCCGAATTCTCTACTTTCTTGAATATAGAGAGGTAGAGATTAGGAAAAGAGAATAACAATAAAGCCTTGAACTTTATGGTTTATTATATGACTTGAGCTGCAATTACAGGATAGCTAATTTGAAACAAATTGATAACGGTTAAAGTGAAATCACTCGAGAGACCTAATCCGGTAATTGAGTATAGTTTCAATAGGAATGAACCAGTAATTTGGATGAACCTTTGTTATCAGGTCTACAAGTCAAGTATTGAGATAGACCACGAGGGTAAAACCCGAAGTAGTTATAAACCCATGGGGATCACTTTCCTAGTTAATGACATTATCTTGATAACAATCCAATTGTCAATACTGTTACGTGCTTACTTCCTTACAAAACCCCCTTAGGAAATAGCAGACTTAGAATCTTAAATACTAGCATTAGTTCTTTATCTTGACCATATTCCCCGTGGGATGGACCCTAACCTAGTTTGGTTTTTTATTGACAACGTCCGCGTCATACTTTTACAGGAGTATGACTTCAGCGCTATCAAAAGTGGCGCTGTTATCGAGGAATTATGGCTTAGAATTAGAGTAATTGCTTTTGTTTAACTTTTAATTGTTATTTTCCTCGTTTACATTTTTCTTTTATTTTTATTCTATTCAGGCTACAACAAGAAAATCTTAACACTAGATCAATCCCCGTGAGCACTTTGATAAAGGAAAAGAGGTTGCCCGTGCCACTTGAGACGTTGGCAGCAGTCCTAATGAATTATGAGGGGGATGATGTCCAGGGATATATGGAGATGGTCAATGCCCTAGAGGGAATGGGGTCATATAACTTCAGGACAAAGAAGTTGGACCTTGATTTAAAGAACATGGTGATCCGTCCAGCAAAACCATCAGTCGAGGTACCACCAGTCCTTGAGCTCAAAGCTCTACCCCCACATTTTAAATATTTTTTTTTTGGAGAGGAAAATACCTTGCCAGTGATTATAGCAGCAAATCTTATAGAATATCAAGTGGAGGCCTTGGTGTCAGTACTGAGAAGACATAAAAAGTCAATTGGGTGGACCATTGCTGACATCATCGGTACTCCCCCAGGCATTTACACCCACAAAATTCAGCTCGAGCCAAACTGTGTACCTAGCATAAAGCACCAGAGACGACTGAGTCCGCCGATGCAAGAGGTGGTTAAGAAAGAGATTATGAAATAGATTGATGCTGTTGTAGTTTACCTTATTGCTAACAGTAAGTGGGTGAACCCGCTACAGTGTGTCCCAAAGAAAGGCGGGATCACAATCGTGCCAAACAAGCAGAATGAGATGATACCAACAAGGCCGGTTACAGGTTGGCTGGTAGAGGTTGGTTCTATTTTCTTGATAGTTACTTGGGGTATAATCAAATTTCAATAGCTCCAGAGAATCAAGAGAAGACCACCTTCACCTGCCCTTTATGGGACTTTTGCTTTTAAGCGGATGCTTTTGGGTTGTGCAATGCACCAGCCACATTCCAGTGCTGCATGATGTCCATCTTTTTGAACATGGTTGAAGACACCATCGAAGTGTTTATGGATGACTTCTCGGTTGTGGGTGACTCATTCGAAGATTGCCTTGAGCATTTGAGTAAGGTGCTAAACAGATGTGAAGAAATCAATCTGGTCCTCAATTGGGAGAAATGTCATTTCATGGTAAAAGAGGGGATTGTGCTGGGTGAAATTTTTTTAGAAAAAGATATATAGATGGACAAGGCAAAAATCGAGGTAATAGCAGGATTGCCACCACCTATTTCTGTCAAAGATATTAGAAGCTTTTTAGAGTATGCAGGATTTATAGGAGGTTCATCAAGGACTTCTCAAAAATTGCACAACCATTGTGCAGACTAATTTAGAAGGAGGTGAAATTCGTGTTTGATGAGGCGTGCTTGAAAGCCTTTGAATGCCTAAAGGAATGACTCACTTTAGCCCCCATCTTAATAGACCCAAATTGGGCTCTTCCATTTGAGGTGATGTCTGATGCTAGTGGGGTAGTCCTTGGTGCTATCTTGGATCAATGAAGAGAAAAAATATTTCATTCGATCTATTACGCCAGTAAGACACTAAACGCAACTCAAAAAATTACATGGTGATCGAACAGGAGCTACTAGTAGTAGTCTTTGTATTCGAAAAGTTTCGGATATACTTGCTCATAACCAAGGTGATTGTCCATAAAAGCCACACAACATTGTAATATCTAATTTCTAAAAATGATGCTAAACCAAGATTGATCCACTTGGTATTTCTCTTACAAGAATTTGAATTTGAGGTAAAGGACCGGAAGGATACTGAGAATTAGGTGGCTGATCAATTATCCAGATTGGAGGCAGAGGCAAGATGTTATACCTCGGAAGCCCAACGATCAGACCTGGGATTTAAAATGGAGAAAAGTTTAAAAATTGACACCAGGAACAGAACGAGTCGTGAGATGACTCGTTGGTACAACCCAAGAGTCATGATGTGACTAGTGGGGAGGCTAATGAGGAGATTGGAAATTGGGAAAAAGGATTCCCACGGACGTGACCACGACTCATGGTCAGGCCCCACGAGTCGTCGGGTCAGTCGTGGGGTGAGTAAGGAAAGAAAAGAGAAGAAGAAAGGCAGTGCACTCGATGGAAGGACCCCACGAGTCGTGGTCAGTCCCCATGATTCCTGGTTAGCTAGTTTAGAAAATAATGGGCATGGAGGCAGTGTACCTCACAGACGACTCCACGAGTTGTGGCCTAGGGTAACGAATAGTTAGGTCCCTCGTTGGGACCACCTGATTGTTATTTTTTGCAAATTTAGTAAGGGCTTTTTCGTAATTCCCAAGTTTCAAAGGCCTAAACTACATCGTTTTGAGTTATGAATAGTGACTTTTAAAGGGGTTAAGTTCATTTTAGGCCTCATTCATACATGCATGCAAGGTGGAAGACTAGAGAGGGTGATCAATCCTAGCATTCGTCAATTTCTATTCAATTTCCTTTTGGGCATCTAAAGAAGTGTAAGAATCAGCTACCAACAGGTATATAGGTTTACGAATGGGTGATTCCCTTCACACCCATGCTCAATCCCTCTCTAAAGTATGAAATTTCTATGTCTAATCTATGGGGTTTTAATCCAAATGCATGAATCTTCTATATCTATATATGGGTATGATTATACTATTTAATTATGGAGCATGGGAAATTTTTATAATATTTCCAATTTAAAAATTATGTTTCTAGTTTTATGAATTAAAAGCCCATTGATGAGATGTTCATGAAAGATGAGATTTGTGATGAATATATGATGATGATGAGATATTATGATGAAAAGTATATTTTGAAGCTACCCATGTTTACAATTATGTTTTCGATGAGAATTGAGCATTTCTAAGTATGATAAAGCTTTGGGAAATGCCTACATGTTAAGTATGAATGATGATTTTCTCGAATTAAGCTTACCACATTGTTTGGAGAGATGACTCCCAATTAAATTTTCAGCTTGTGGTATGTTTTGAGTTAAAGTTTCCCTATGCATAGCTTACCACATGGTTTTGGAGCGAAGGCTCCCAATTATATTTTGAGCTTGTGGTAAGTTTTGAACTAAAGATTCTCATATGCATGATTTCGTGTTTGAGATGTATTGATCATTGAGCTTGTCAATAGATGATGTTGAGATTCGTTATAAAATGATGTAGAGCACATGCATGTTTTTGAGAGTAGTGTCTAGCACCGAGTAGGCTAAGGGTCGATCATCCTATGCCTCAGAACTACACGCCAACGTAGGTTAATACTATTATATATATTACTTTGGGACCTCCCTTGTGAGATATCCCCGGACCTAATGTCCCACGAGCTTGATATCGATATTATGGTATCATTCCTAACCCTGGCAAGGCTTTGGCCGGCTCTACCCACTTGAGTGTGATAGTTGGGACTACGTAAGCTCTATCGTGGTATGTCAGTTAAAAGACGAGTCTCCCATTATTCTTCATGATTTCAGATATTCATATTCATTACTCATGAGATTTATATATATATGTGCATGTACTAAAGCAGGTTTGACTTAATGTTCAGCCTTTCTTATAAATGTCAGAATTCAGCTTTGAGTCAATCGATTCAGTTATGATGTTATGAAGTTATGAAGTTATGTCATGTTATGTTATGAAGATATCATGATTTCAGAAAGAATGCATGCAAGCCCTACTCTCAGATTCATAATGTTTTTGTTTACATTATGCATTGTCTTTAAATGATTTTATTTACTTAATCGGTTTTACTTACCTTGCATACTTGGTACATTTCATGTACTGACCGCATACTCTATGCTGTATCATTTTATGATACAGGACCCGGCTCTTAGGTTCAGCCCCACTCGTAGTCAGCTTGTCAGAGTTAGCGTTTGCATTGTTGGTGAATCCTCATCTCTCGAGGACTAGACTATTCAGATTTCTTATGTGTATCTCAGTTTCAGTTGTGTTGAGTTAGTTGGGGTCGTGTCCAATTAACTCGTCATGTTTAGAGGCTTTTTGGACATATGTATGTATTCAACTTCCAATTTCGTATTTTGATGTTATGTTTAATTTAGACTTACGCTATGCGTATTTTGTTGATTATTCAGTTTCTTAATTGTGTTAGATGTATGCTTATGCCATGGGTCGTCTTGGGGTCGCTCGGGGCTCCTTGTCCCGTGTTACGATCTAGGCCTCCGTTCAGGTCCTAACAAACTTAGTATTAGAGCAATAGGTTTGAAGTATCCTAGGGTGTTTGAAAGCCGCGTTAAGTAGTCTTTTTCATGGGTGTGAAGCGCACCACACTTATTATGAAGAGGCTACTAGACGTTTAGGAAATGTTCCCTTCTTTCATGATCTAAGTCGTGCGATGCTAAGTCTTTCTATCCTTCTAATTCATGCTATTTGCGATTGCAGAATCATGGCTCCGCGAAGAATGAACGGTAGGAGAAATGGGAATGGTGAAGGCCACGAGGATGGAAACGGTAATGGGCACCAGCAAGCCCCACTAGTGAGCACCATGCACCGGAGCCAGTTGCTCACGCTGAGTTCCGGGCTATTATTCAGATGCTTGCACAAGCCTTGACCACTAAGGTCAATCAACAGGCCGTTGCGCATGTTCTGCAAAATGGCAATGCAATGGCTGCTCGAGTCTGAGACTTCTTAAGTATGAACCTGCCAGAGTTCCTTGGTTCCAAGGTAGATGAGGACCCACATGAGTTCATAGATGAGATCGTCAAGATCACCCAAGACATGGGGGTGAATGGGGTTGAGTCTGCGGAGTTGGCCTCTTACCAGTTGAAAAGAGTAGCGCATATCTGGTTTCGCTATTGGAGGGATAGCAGGGTCACGGAGCAGGTCCTGTCACTTGGGAAGAGTTTCATGTTGCATTCTTGGATTGGTTCTTCCCTCATGAGATGAGGGAGCTGAAGGCAGCTGAGTTCGTAAATCTAAAGCAAGGGAGAATGACAGTGCAAGAGTATTCCCTTGAGTTCACTCTCCTATTGAAATACGCCCCAGAGTTAGTAGCTGATCAGAGGGTGCAATTGAGTAGGTTCGTGCATGGAGTAGCGGGCTATTTATCCAAGGATTGTAGGACCGCTATGCTCCATCAAGACATGGACTTCCCCTGGATGGTGTTGTACGCCCAACAAATGGAGGCGGCGCATTCGCGAGAGAGGGAGGCCAAGAGCGCCAGGACCGACGACCACAAATTCTCACAGCCGTGGTCAGGTGGTGGACACCGATAGCATACCCACCAGAGATCATCAACCCCAACATCTTTGGCATTGAGTGTGCCATCCAGGCCTAGACATGATCAGAGAGGGCGAGCATTAGGCTTGAGGGTCAGAGAAGCAGACCTGCAGATTCTAGCATCCCAGCTTGTCGCAGATATGGTCGGGAGCACACAAGTTAGTGCTTGGCAGGTTTAGGTGCTTGTTTTGGGTGTGGGAAGCCTGGACATATGCTTAGATATTTCCCAACAGTGAGACAAGATCGGGTTGGGGGCCAAGGCCCAGCTTCTAGTTCAACAGCCCCTCCCGCACGCTCAGCCCATTAGGGGGCATCGACTAACACATATGGCGGTCAGCGCCAGAATAGATTCTATTCTTTAGCACCCCTCTAGGAGCAGGAGGTCTCCCCAAATATGATCATTGGTATGTTACGAGTTTTCCATATTGATGTTTATGCTTTGTTAGATCCGAGGGCTACCTTGTCTTTTGTGACACCTAATGTGGACAGTAGCTTCGGAGTCAGTCCCAAAGTCTTGTCAGAACCCTTCTCAGTTTCTACTCTAGTAGGTGACTCAGTTATAGCTAGACAGGTGTATAGAGGTTGCCCAGTCTCAATTTTTCAGAAAGTCAGCTCAGCAGATTTGATAGAGTTAGCCATGATGGATTTTAATGTTATTCTCGGTATGGATTGGCTATTTGCATGCTATTCTTTAGTTAATTGTAGAAATCGGGCAGTAGAGTTCAGATTTCAGCGTGAGCCAGTTTTAGAATGGAAGGGTAGTTCAGCTGTGCCTATAGGACATTTCATTTCCTACCTTAAGTCCAGAAAGATGATTTCTAAGGATTGTGTGTACCGTTTGGTTAGGGTTAAGGATGTTGAGTCTGAGACCTTGACTATTCAGTCAATTCCAGTAGTACGTGAGTATCCAGAGGTCTTTCCAGATGATTTACCGGGAATCCCTCCCGAGCGGGAGATCGATTTTGGTATTGACCTTCTTCCCGACACGCAGCCTATATCCATTCCTCCTTACAGAATGCCTCTATCCAAGCTAAAAGAGTTGAAAGAGCAATTGAAGGACTTGTTAGATAAGGGTTTCATTAGACCGAGAAAGTCCCCATGGGGTGCACTAGTTATCTTTGTCCGAAAGAAAGATGGTTCTCTTCACATGTGTATTGATTATCGATAATTGAACAAAGTCACTTTCAAGAACAGGTATCCTCTACCCAGGATTGATGATTTATTTTACCAGCTTCAGGGTGCTAAGTGTTTCTCGAAGATAGATCTCAGATCCGGGTACCATCAGCTTGGAGTTTGGGAGAGTGACATCCCGAAGACAGTCTTCAGGACGCAGTATGGTCATTATGAGTTTGTAGTTATGTCTTTTGGACTAACAAGTTCTCCTGCATCTTGTATGGACTTGATGAACAGGGTGTTCAAGCCATATCTGGACATGTTCGTGATCATATTTATTGATGACATCTTGATATACTCTCGGAGCGAGGAGGAGCATGCCGCACATTTGAGAGTAGTTTCAGACTCTCAAGGATCGTCAATTATATGCCAAATTCAGCAAGTGCGAGTTTTGGTTGAACTTTGTAGCATTTTTGGGCCATGTGGTATCAAGTGAGGGTATAAAAGTGGATTCTCAGAAGATTGAGGCAGTGAAGAATTGGCCTAGACCGGTGAATCCTTCAGATATTCAGAGTTTCTTGGGTCTATCTAGCTATTATCGAAGATTTGTTGAGGGTTTCTCATCTATTGCAACACCTTTGACCAAGTTGACTCAGAAGAAGGTGAAATTCCAATGGTTGGAGGCTTCTGATAAGAGCTTCCAAGAGTTGAAGACTCGACTTACTTCGACACCGGTGTTGACCCTACCCGAGGATACCAATGGGTTCATGGTGTATTGTGATGCTTCAAGGATCGGACTTGGATGCGTATTGATGCAGCACAGAAAAGTCATAGCCTATGCCTCCAGACAGCTAAAGGTTCATGAGAAGAATTACCCAACCCATGATCTTGAGTTGGCCGCGGTGGTGTTCGCCTTGAAGATATGGAGCCATTATTTGTATGGGTTCCACATGGATGTATTTACGGACCATAAAAGCTTACAATATGTGTTCACGCAGAAAGATCTCAATCTTCGGCAAAGGAGATGGTTGGAGCTATTCAAGGACTACGATATGAGTGTCCTTTACCATCTGGGTAAGGCTAATGTGGTAGCGGACGCACTTAATAGACTCTCTATGGAGAGTGTGTCTCATGTGGATGAGAGGAATAAGGAGATGGTGAAAGATGTACATCGACTCGCAAGGTTGGGAGTTAGGTTGGTCGACTCGACCAATGGTGGTGTGTTCCGGATGTTGATGATTTGAGGAGTCGGATGTTTCACGAGGCTCATGGATCTAGGTATTCTATCCATTCGGGTGCCACCAAGATATACCGTGACTTACGAGGAATCTATTGGTGGAACGACATGAAAAAGGATATTGCAGAATTTGTAGCCAAGTGTCCGAACAGTCAGCAAGTAAAAGTTGAGCATCAGAGACCGGGAGGCATACTTCAGGATATCAGCATTCCTACTTGGAAGCGAGAAGAAATTAATATGGATTTCGTCATAGGTTTACCTCGTACTCACCGACAATATGACTCCATTTGGGTTATGGTAGACAGGTTGACCAAGGCTGCTCACTTTCTACCAGTTAAGACCACAGATTCGACGGAGGATTATGCCAAACTATATATCTGGGAATTGGTCCGATATCATGGAGTTCTCTTATCTATCATTTCCGACAGAGGTACTCAATTCACCTCTTAGTTTTGGAAGTCATTTCAAAAGGGGCTTGGTACACGGGTTAAGCTCAGCACAACATTCCACCCGCAAATTGATGGTCAAGCAGAGCGGACAATTCAGACCCTCGAGGGCATATTGAGGGCACGCATGATTGACTTTGAAGGTGATTGGTATGATCACTTGCCCTTGCTCGAGTTTGCCTACAATAATAACTATCACGCCAGTATCCAGATGGCGCCGTTCGAAGCTCTCTATGGGCGGAGATATAGGTCGCCCATCGAATGGTTTGAGGTTGGTGAGGCAGCAGTGATAGGGCCAGATTCGGTTTATGAGGCTTTGGAGAAGGTTCAATTGATAAGGGACAGGTTGAAAACCGCTCAGAGTCATCAAAAGTCCTACGCCAATGTGAGGAGAAGGGAACTTGAGTTCAAGGTGGATGAATGGGTGTTTCTGAAGGTATCTCCCATGAAGAGAGTGATGCGATTTGGAAAGAAAGGAAAACTCATCCCTCGTTATGTTGGCCCCTACTGGATTGTTAGACGGGTTGGTAAGGTGGCATACAAGTTGGAGTTGCCCTCAGAGTTAGCTTCTATGCATCCTGTGTTTCATGTATCGCTCTTGAAGAAGTGTTTGGGTGATCCAGCTCTAGTTGTCCCGGTTGACAGTGTTGGCGTAAAAAACAGCCTTAGCTATGAGGAGGTTCCGGTGGAAATATCGGATCATCAGGTTCGAAGGCTAAGGAATAAGAAAGTAGCTTTAGTTAAAGTGTTATAGAGGAATCAACATGTTGAAGGAGCTAAGTGGGAAGCTGAAGCGGATATGATGGCTAGATACCCGCATTTATTCTCTACCGGCTCAGTTTCAACTTGAGGTATCAGTTTTGCACTCAAACTCTATTTAGTTTCATGTTCAGTTCATGTGCGCAAGTTACTTTTATGTATATGGATATGTGTATGATTCATGAATTCAGTTCAACTGTGTAACTTGAATCGGAGGTAGTCATTCCGTCAGTTTTCGATTTAAATGATTAGTATTTGAATATGATAATTGCATTTTTTTCTCTGCTTTTCTGTGTGTTTTCCAACATTCAAGGACGAATATTCCCAAGGGGTAGATATTGTTATACCCCGAAATCCCAAAGATTAGACCCGAGAGTTGAAACGAGAAAAGTTTAAAAACTAGTACCAGGCACAGAATGAGTCATGAGATGACTAGTTGGTACAACCCACGAGTCGTGATGTGACTCGTGGGGAGGCCAGTGAAGAGTTTGGTAATTGAGAAAAAGGATTCCCACGGACGTGACCACGAATCGTGGTCACCCCACGAGTTGTTGGGTCAGTCGTGGGGTAAGTAAGGAAAGAAAAGAGAAGAAGGAAGGCAGTGCACTCGACGTAAGGACCCCACGAATCTTGGTCAGCTGGTTGAGAAAATAATGGGCATGGAGGCAGTGTACTTCAGGGATGACTCCACGAGTTGTGGCCTAGGGTAACGAATCGTTAGGTCCTTCATTGGGACCATCTGACAGTTATTTTCTGTGAATATAGTAAGGGCTTTTTCGTAATTCCTAAGTTCCTAAGGCCTAAACTACATCGTTTTGAGTTATGAATAGTGACTTTTAAAGGGGTTAAATTCATTTTAGGCCTCATTCATACATGCATGCAAGGTATAAGACTAGAGAGGGTGATCAAGCCTAGCATTCATCAATTTCTCTTCAATTTCCTTTTGGGCATCTAAAGAAGTGTAAGAATCAGCTACCAATAGGTATGTAGGGTTACGAATGGGTGATTCCCTTCACACCCATACCCAATCCCTCTCTAAAATATGAAATTTCTATATATAATCTATGGGGTTTTAACCTAAATGCATTAATCTTCTATTTCTATATATGGGTATGATTCTACTATTGAATTATGAAGCATGGGCAATTTTTATAATATTTCCAATTTAAAAGTCATGTTTTAAGTTTTATGAATTAAAAGCCCATTGATGAGATGTTCATGAAAGATGAGATTTGTGATGAATATATGATGATAATGAGATATTATGATGAAAAGTATGTTTTGAAGCTATCCATGTGTACAATTATGTTTTCGATGAGAATTGAGTATTTCTAAGTATGATAAAGCTTTGGGCAATGCCCACACGTTAAGTATGAATGATGATTTTCCCGAATTAAGCTTACCACATTGTTTGGATCGAAGACTCCAAATTATATTTTCAACTTGTGGTATGTTTTGAGTTAAAGTTTCCCTATGCATAGCTTACCACATGGTTTTGGAGCGAAGGCTCCCAATTATATTTCCAGCTTGTGGTATGTTTTGAGTTAAAGCTTCTCATATGCATGATTTCGTATTTGAGATGTATTGATTATTGAGCTTTATCAATAGAAGATGTTGAGCTTCGTTATAAAATGATGTAGAGCACATGCATATTTTTGGGAGTAGTGTCTAGCACAGAGTAGGCTAAGGGTCGATCACCCTATACCTCAGAACTACGCGCCAACGTAGGTTGATACTATTATATATATTACTTCGGGACCTCCCTTGTACCTATCCCCATCCCTAATGGCCCATGATATTGATATCGATATCATGGTATTTTCCCTAGCCCTGGAAAGGCTTTGGATGACTCTACCCACTTGAGTGTGATAGTTGCGACCACATAAGCTCTATCGTGGTATGTCGGTTAAAAGATGAGTGTCACATTATTCCTCATGATTTCAGATATGCAT
>JACEIK010001348.1:257248-269908 GCA_018107945.1 Datura stramonium
GTCAGAATTCAGCTTTGAGTCAATCAATTCAGTTATGATGTTATGAAGTTATGTCATGTTATGTTATGAAGAGATCATGATTTCAGAAAGAATGCATGCAAGCCCTACTCTCTGATTCATAATGTTTATGTTTACATTATGCATTGTCTTTAAATGATTTTATTTACTTAAGCGGTTACTTAACTTGCATACTAACTACATTTCACGTACTGACCGCATATTCTATGCTGTATCGTTTCATGATACAGGACCCAACTCTCAGGTTCAGCCCACTCGTAGTCAGCTTGTTAGAGTTACCGTTTGCATTGTTGGTGAGTCCTCATCTCTTGAGGACTAGACTATTCAGCTTTCGTATGTGTATCTCAGTTTCAGTTTTATTGAGTTAATTGGGGTCTTGTCCCATCAACTCGTCATGTTTAGAGACTTTTCAGACATATGTATGTATTCAACTTCGGATTTCGTATGTTGATGTTATGTTTAATTTAGACTTCCGCTATGAGTATTTTATTGATTATTTAGTTTCTTGATTGAGTTGGATGTATGCTTATTCCATGGGTCGACTTGGGGTCTCTCAGGGCTCCTTGTCCCGTATTACGATCTGAGCCTCCGTTCGGGTAGTGACACAAGATTAAAATATGAGATTGACATTGATGATGCCTTCCTAGATGAGCAGTTTTTGGTTGCATCTCAGGATTTGATCCTATGGTTTGCTGACTTTGCAAATTACTTGGTGAATGATATGATCCCGATGGATCTAACTTCACAGCAAAGGAAGAAGTTCTTATTTGACATGCGGAGGTACTATTGGGATGAGCCTTATTTGTTTCATATTTGTGCGGATAGGTTAATCCGTAGGTGTGTGCCAGAGGTTGAGATGCTGAGTTTACTTGAGGCATGCCACTCATCTCCAGTTGGGGGTCATCACAGTGGTATTCGAACTGCACTCAAAATTCTACAGTGCGGTTACTATTGGCCCACAATCCACCAGGATGCATATGATTTTGCCAAAGCCTGTGATCAATGCCAAAGATAAGGCGGCATCACTCGCAAGCATGAGTTACCATTGACCCCAATTGTTGAAGTAGAATTGTTCAATGTATGGGGTATTGATTTCATGGGTCCATTTTTGAGTTCGGACGAGATGAGGTATATCTTGGTGGTAGTAGCTTGTTAATGTCCAAAGTATATCCTTAATGCAAAGAATATACACGGTCAAAGTATCAAAATAAGTAACCCGAGGAGTGCCGGGGTCGAATCCCACAAGGATTAGGGAATGATAGTTACAAGTGTCAATTGAGAAATTGACATTAGCTTGCACCACGTAGATTTAATATAAAACAAATAAAATTGGGGGGTTGAAATTTGCAGAGAATTGTATTGGGTGATTTGGTGAAATAAAACAGCAAGATCAACTAAGTTGTTAACAAGGATGCGAAAGACTAGAGGTGCAGTATAGATGAAATACTAACTAGATCGGGACATGTCAGGTCATCTTATGAGTTTAACAAGTATAAATAATCTTGAGAAGTGGGTAATTACAGCTTTTCAGCCTTCTAATTACCTCTTATTAGAGTTTTGTCAAACCTCTAGTCACAATTTAGCTCAACTTGATTTGATTTGGATTAGCAACTGCACTAATTTCTATCTATTAGCTGCTAATAAGGAATGAGAATGCAATTTCAGCTATTTCTATCTCAATTTCACAATGTCTTATGATCTGGGGCATATTTATATGCCCAAGTGATACTCAAATGCATCATTTTTGCCTTGTTTATCCAACAATGTTTGTACATTCTCATGTAAATTGTAGGAAGTGTGAATTTATACTAACCAACATGATTAGCGTTGTTTTGCAGAAAAACATACTTTTTATGGAGCTAAGATGCATGTTGGGAGGAATCGAAGATGGACTCGGGAACGATCAAGGGAGGCAAGTGGAGAAGCAAGAAATAAGAGGCTCATGATGGGCCCGTGACACGCTGCCATCGCGGTTGCATTCTATCGGAGATATAATTTCAGAATTTCGAGAGAAGGAGTCCCGCGGTGATCGAGCCGTGGCACGTTGGAATTAATTTCCCAAATCTTGACATTCCAGTGAAGGAATTAAGCGTTTGCAACGTGGCCATATTTGGGCAGCTTTCCGCGTTGCATGCCGTGCCCGTTGGGAGCTGAGTGCACGGGCGGCCAAATTCCGAGGAGAGCCTCGCGTTTTGCCGTGTCCACGGAGCGGTGCTCACGCGTGCACTCCGTGACACGTTGCTTATTGTCAGGGCTTCTCCCTAGTATAAATAGAACATTTAGGTTCATTTTAATTATTACGACTTGGTGGAGCAAACGTGGGTTACGAGAGCGGAGTTGAGAGGACGAAAATTCTTAGGGTTTTTCTATCCTTTCTTCTTTCTTTCAATTGTTTGTATGAACATTACATTCATTAACGATGTTCAATCCACAAATGAGTGGCTAATTCCCTTTCTTCTTTGAGGTTATAAACCATTGTATTGAAATGTAATTGTTGGGATTATCTTGTTGTTGTTTTATTTTTTTCTTCTATGGTTGTTCTATTTAATTCTTGTTCTTCTTGTATTAATATCGGCCAATGTTAATGTAATCCAAAAAGTCGATTTCACCGAGAGGGCAAAGAAGCTGAAAGTTGTGAATTAATAGGATATGATCTCTCCTTAGTTTGGAAAAATTGAGAATTGATTTTGCAACCAGGATAGAAATATACACAGAAAGTCGTATTAGTCAAGTGTGGAATCGGGTTTTTGTATGGCTAGAACATGAATTTCTTCTTATCACGAAATGTAGGTGGAAGGTTCATGATTCTTAAGTTGGGTTAAATACAAAGAGTTTTTAATCCATAGGCATAAGTTCCGACTAGCAACCGGAGAAAAAGATAAACACGTAGATCGATGATTAATTTCTTTGTGTTGTTTAGCCTCGACATGCTCACATTCATAGTTAAGACTCACTTGTATAAATTTTCTACTTTAGTATAAAAATAGTTTGCAAATATAAAGCTTTTCTTTACAACTTTGTTGTCTTCATTTTTAGAGTTACGATAAATTAACACTGAGGGTTTCCCTGTAGTCTAGTCCTGTGGGTTCAACATTCCGGGTTCAACATTCCGGTTCTTAAAAAGGGCCACTATATTACTTGTACAACCCGTACACTTGCGGGCTCATCATCTTATCCATGCCCACTATTAAATTCTCTTTCAATAATTAATTATTCTTTTACAAGCAACAATCAAGCAAGAATAAATAGACCCATATCATAATCGATGAATCTTCCTTTATAGATTGAAGAGAATCTAATAGATTTACACTTATTTGAACAATATGAATATGACTCTAGCAATACCCAATCTAAATAAGTATTCATCATCATACACCTTTAGTTAATGATTTTAGCTACTCATAGTTAAGAAATTCAAAAACACATTCATCAATAGCTTCATTGAATTTAATAGAAAGAGTAGAAAAATCAAATTCACAAGATAATATCCAACAATAGCTAAAACTTGCTAGTGGAAAGAAGAAATAGAGCAGAGTACTTTCTACAATTTTTAATCAGAATCTCCCTATCCCAGCTAAGAGAATATTCTTCAGCTAAAAGAGGAAACAATAATGTGATATAAGCTTTGTTCTCTCTCAATATCTCTATTTCTATTTCTCCTTTTGCATATCTAAGTACAAAGTATTTATCTTCTATTTATATCCTGAAAAGTAGGGCACTTTTATCTCTTTTCCAGTGTTGGATAATTATACCCCCATGAGCACCGTTCTGGAATCGGCGGAGACACCGACGGTTCGTTGGTTCCAATTCATGAACCGCCGGGTATTTTTTCTAAATCCTTACTCAATTCTAGTGAACATCGGCGGTTCACCGATGCCAATTCATGAACTGCCGGGTTTTTAAACAATTTTCCAAAACTTTGGGTGTCTTTTGGCGACTAGACCAGCGAGTCACTACTGGCAAGTCGCGAACCGCCGGTGGCATTAATCCTCAGAGGTAGTGATGTCCGGCCTTTGGCCGGCGTTTCGCCAGTTTTCATCTGCGAATCGCCGATTTACTCTTACTCCCTTCTTTTTTCTCCACTTTTGCTCTTTTCTTCACATTTAGTCATCTGTACACAACAAAAGCAAAAAAGGCATAAAATTCAAATAATCATCTCAAGAACTAAGCAAAAACTCAAGTTTTAGAACCTAATGAGTTGGTAAATTACCAACTCATCAAACCCCCAAACTTAAATCATTGCTTTTCCTCAAGTAATGCAATACTCATTCATTGAGAAATATGCCACCTCTATTCACAATTATACCTCACCAATCACCTGAACAATAAGAACCAAAAAATACTCACCATGCTCACCGAAAAAAGAGAAGAAAATACCCCAAGAGACCAAAACAATGAAGATGTTTCAAACAGACAATCACTTTCCACCAAGCAACACTTATGAAAGGAATCATTTAGTAAAACAAGGTCATTTCTCAACCAAGGAACACACATATCATCTCAAGTTATAATCAGTGCACATTCAAAGCTTGCCTTAGAGTTTACACTCCTTGTTTCCTATTCCCACATTAATCCTGAATGCTCTTGTGTCCCCAAAAAGGAATGATGTCACTCACCAAAATAAGGATCCCTATTCTTTTGGTCATGTTATCTTTTGAATGCACACAAGGGATTGTTTGGAAGAGACACCCACACTCACTCTCCCAAAGAAATATTCATGCATACACTTGACCCATAGGCTTGGCCTTCATGTAATTCGCCACTAATGTAGAGTAGCTGCACCTAGAATCATTTAGGGCTTGCGGATTATGATGTAGGCTCGAGATAAGGGTAGAATAAAGATTTAGCTATAGTTACTAGATCCTCCCTAATGCTTTTTGTGAACATACCTTACATCAACTTCTTCCACTCACTTCACCTTGCTTCACTTCTTTCCTTTTTTATGACTTTCATCTCTTTAACAACACTCCTTGTAACCCCTTTGGTTGTCACAACTAACCTTATCACCTCAAGAGGAAACATCAGTTCACACAAATTGTCTTTTTCTTTTTGATTTATCCTTTGGTGCATTTTAACACAAGGCGGTGTTCCCCTCACACTATAATTCTTATCTTCCCCCTTTGTTTTGCACACCCCAAACTTAGACTTTTGCCTCATCTCTCCTTTTTTATCACTCCTTCTTTCTTAGGATTTAAGTCTCATTTCATCACTTATCTTGTTAGTAGCATTTAGGGAGAATTGGGGCCAAAGAGAGGTATTAAGAACGAACTTAAGGATTGTAATGTGGTTGCCAAAGAAAGGGTCTAAGGCTCAATAGTGGCTACCAAGGATCAATACTCATGGAGGGAATATGGGTGAAGTGACTAGACAAAGGAAAGCCTAAACTCATGTTCTTGGCGCAACTACATCTAGGATTTTGCCTTGAATCACATTTGGGGCAAGTTCTAGACAAGATGTAATGCATCAGATTCATCAAAAATTTCCTCACTACACAAGGCATCACCCTTAAAGGGTTTACAAGAGTCATTCTCAATACAAGATACCAAATTAGGACATCAAAGCAGGCAAATATCATAAGTCAAGCAAAGAATTTACAATGTATGAAAAAGAATGCTATGCTACAGTGTCAACACTTGCTCACTTTCTTCATTTTCATGCCCTTATTTTTAAAATTCAATTTCAACAATTTTTTTGGTGGTGCCTCTCAAAATAACTTCACAAAAGACTCAAAGCAACATGACATTTTCCCTTAAGAATGTTGCCACTGAATCCATCATCAGAAAATACCAACCCAGTTGGATAAAAAAAAAAATTAAAATAAAAGAATACTCCTTGGAAAAGAACCGTGGCCAAAAGAAAACCCTCGAAGTTTTAATTTCTACACTACTATTTACGATGGAGAAAAAGGAACAAGACTTTGGGGTCATTTGATTCAAGATATTCAAGATTTTACAATTAAAAAAAAAGACCCCACTTTGTCACTAATCATCAATCATAAAAAAAACTTAACCAAGTCCTTCATTTCAAAATAAGACACACCCGACAAGGGCAATCATCAATCATTAAAATAAAACAACAGCCCGACAAAGGCTGGACTTACTCAACTCAAGAAAAAATATATGAACATCCAAAGAAACAAAGACGTATCCATCCCTAAACCCCTCATCAATTGTGCTCATCCCTCCCCCACTTAAGAGAATACATTGTCCCCAATGTAAATATGCAAAAGGGAAAGGGAAAAGAAAATCCCTGAGTGGGTCACTCCTCTTCATCATCAGCATCAGCCTCACCTACATCACTACTGCTGACCTCACCTAGCCTAGCGAAATCATCTCCCATCCCTTTAAAAAGATCATCAATTGGCCCTTGAACTGAGGAAGGAGCAGCCATTCCAACATCCAAGGCGCTCATGTCCCGCACTTCTATTGAAGTCCGACTCTTCCATTCATGTACCTCAGTTTGGAGGGAAGTGATTGCCCCTTCCACTGCATCTACCCTCTTGCATAACGTGTCGACATTCTCATACAATTACTTGATCTCCTTCTTAATTTTTTTAGCAATGAGTGCTGGGGGGATCTTAGCCAATCATTGGAGTTGGCTTTCGTGCGAGTTTGTCATCTCCACAAGTCTATGGATACCACTTGGCTGAGAGGATTGTGGAGGGGGAGATGCTCCCACTGAGGCATGTCACCTGATGCTTGGCCTAACATTTCTGGCTGGGGCACATTTGACTCTGGGGTGATTGGTGATTGGTCTGACCCATGGGAGAGGAATCCTTCTTGCACTCCAACGGCCTGCAATCTCTTTCTTTCAATTGCCGGTGCCTTGGCATCTCTCTTACGCTTAATGTCTATCACTCCTGAAGTAGTGGAAGGAGTCTCATCAGGGAATAGAGGCACCCCAGCTGCTGCGTAATGCTGGGAAATCAAGACGGCATAGGGCATTAAGGTACTGGATTGCCGGGCCTTTTTCTTCATTTGCTGAGCAATAATTTCCTCGAAGTTAATGGGGACCCCTGTCATTATGCAAGCAATAAGGATGACGGTTCCAAGGCTGACCCTCTGCTCATTTTTAGAAGGGATGATCCGAGCACAAACAAAAGCCAGCCACAACTTGGCCTCGAACTTCAAGTTGTGGCGAGAGATTTCGCCACCCATTGAGGCCCAGAGAGGATTGTTAAAAGCTATGATGCGGGCTACCCCAAGCGAACTGATTCTTCATATCAGCTGCCCGTGCCATGTACTCCATAGCGGAGTCAATTTCATCCTCCCAAAATAGGTAATTTATGGCAGTTGGGGTTATATCAACTTCCATTCCCCGGATCATAACTAATGGCAAGAGTGGGAAATCATCCACTTTGCCCCCATGCTGCATACTTTCTTGTCGGGCCTGATATGAGGTATATAATTCTGTTACCAAGCCGAGGTAGTATGATGGGATAGGGTTGGCAAGTGCATGCCATTGCCTGTCTATGAACTGCTCGATGATGTTGGGAAAATCATCTTTCAACCCTGCTAAGTCAAACCGCTTCTCCACGGTAATTGACCGGCCTTGACAAATGACGTAGTGCTCTTGCATGTTAGGGGCGCAGAAGATTATTGCTTCCTTGGTGTTGGCATACGGTGGGGCGGCCTTTGCTAGAAGTTGAAGCAGGGGCCTTTCATTTTCCTAAGTTCCTTGATGAATACATGGTTTGTTTTTCTGCACGAAAGATGTTTGTGATAGTGTAACACCCCAAAAGTTTCCTAGACTAAATTCAGACGTTGCATGAAAAACCATAGGAAAACCAGAAAATTTTTCAGTCTCAGGCGACCCACACAACGGACTATTGGAGGAACCAATGGACCATTGTAGAGGGTCGTGGGTTGCAGCAGGTTTCTTCCAGGGGGAAACAATGAGACATAGGATGATCCATTGAAACTAACAACGAGCCGTCCTGTCTTCCGTTGAATCCCGAGTTAAGAGGATTACCTAACCTTTCCTTGAGACAACGAGAGGGAACAATGGCCCGTGGTTACTACTAACGAGCCGTTGCTACCACCCGTCATCCAGTTCTATACCCCAGCAGTGTGGACCATGAGTTGATACAACGACTCGTTAGTTCTTCCAACGAGTCGTTGTGATGACTCGTTGTCTCCATGCCCAGTTTTCCTACCTGTTCTAACTGAAGGTGTCAACGACTCATTCTTTGTTCCAACGGACCGTTGTATTCTCCCGTGGTTCTTTCCAGTGAAGTCAGCTTCAGAATCCAAAACCAACGACAACTTTCAACGGGCCGTTGTTTGAACCAATGACCCGTTCTGAGATCCGTTGTTTAGGGTCGGCTGTTTTCAAGTCTTTCTGCCAGGGGTACTTTAGTATTTTCTTAGCTTTTTAAACTTGAAACCACATCGTTTTGGGTTCATATAGGATGGAATTAAAGGGTTAGAACGACCCTTTCCATTCATTTCTCTCAACTCCCTTAAGAACAAAACGTAAGAACTTCTCTGAAAGCACAAAGCAGGAGCAAGGGTTTGATATTCTTCTCAGGGATTTTCACCAGGGTTTCTTCTACAGGTATGTGGGAATCCGGCAAGGAGATTGTTCTCCCCTTGCGTCCCCCAAAACTCTCTCTCTTTCCACTTTCAGTCCTAGCCCTGAGATTGCGAATTTGAAGATATTGTTATCATTCTTTGATTAATTCATGCGGAATCCTATCCTATGTTAATTGTAGCTAATCCACCAGTTTTTAACTAAAATAATTCTTGTTCTAGTGAATTAGAAATTTATCCCTAGCTCTTGAAAAGTCAGAAACTAGAATCCTGTTTAAGCATTGAGTTCTTGAGAATTGCTTGCATCTGTTAGAGTTAGGGGCTCTTATAATAATTGTATTTGCTAGAAACTCAGTTACATGTATGCTAGTTAGATTCAGTCAGAAAGTCTATATACTCTATATTACTCAGAATTTTCAGTTCAGTTTCAGTCAAAATACTAGAATATCAAGTGTTAGTCAGAAATCTCAACCGATCAATTTGACTATAGAATTTCTCGAGGTGTCAGTGGTGCCTCTCAGTTATCAGAATCAGACTTAGATTATAGTTTATTGGTCCATTAGGCAGTCATGACATTTTATTTATATACATTTATAGCTCTGACCAGCCCCAAGACCCCAGTTTAGTTTACAGTTGTTCTTAGACAGTTATGATACTGCCAGATAAGCAGCTCTGGCCAGTCTGGAACCCAGTTTTAGAATCTGGTCCGATAAGACTCTTAGGGTACTTTCAGTTATATGTCCTGACTAGTCTTGGACCCCAGTTTCGAGCTATCAGCCTAGCAGTTCAGTATAGGTTTTCCAGTGGGAGTAGGACTTAGAACCGAGCGAACTGGGGTTCCAGCTCACCCAGGTTCCTAGAACTACATTGCCAGCATTGGTTACAATATTACTTGGCCTGATTGGCCCCAGACTTTTGTGATCACCCAGTTCATGCCTTTATACCTTGGCAAGGTATATTGGGTCCTACTAGTGGGGAGTATTCATCGGACTCCACATCTAGCTCACGCGGTTGTATGTTGGTTATAAAATCTCCCACTAGTCAGTCTAGTCCAGTTTTAGAATAAGCAGCTCAGTTCAGTTTCAACTCTAGCAGCTCAGCTTAGTTTAGTACCATATCTCAAACTCAGAACTTTCAAACTTAGGGCATGTCTTTGACCACCAGACAGGGTCATCTTGACCATCTTAGTTTTACTTTAGATTATTTAGTTCAGTTTATCAGTTGGTCATTGCATGTCTTTTCAATTCATCATTATGCTTCTCTCACTTACTCAATACATTCAAAGTACTGACACATACTTTTATGATGTATCATTTTATGATACAGCCGCAGGTTCTCAGACCCAGCATTGATAGCCGATTTCGTACAGATCTCTCTATCATCAGCAACAGAGGGTCCCAACACCTAGTTCAGCCAGTGACCCTACCTTTCGATCCCGTCAGAACCGGAGGGGTGGAGCATCTGGCTCTCAGTATCAGACTCACAGTACCAGGAACAGGTATCTAGCTTGCCCCAAGTGTGGCAAGAATCACTAGGGGGAGTGCCTTCAGGGCAAAGAGGGATGTTTTGGGTGTGGACAGCTTGTACACAAGCTTAGGGAGTGCCTGTCAACAGGGCGAGGGAGATCACAATCCACCACATCATCAGCCCCAGCAAGTCGACCAGCTCAGCTGGCCAACACATCAGGTACAGATGGTGATCAACGCCAGAATTGTTCTATGCTCTATCTTCCCATCAGGATTAGGAAAAATCACCTGACGTAGTTACTGGTATGTTATGTCTATTCCATCTATACGTGTATGCCCTCTTAGATCCAGGAGCCACTCTTTCATTCGTGACTCCGTATATAGTAGTACAGTTCAACATTAGTTCATAGGTCCTCTAGGAACCATTCTCAGTCTCCACCCCAGTTGGCGAGTCAGTTAGAGCCAGCCGGGTATATAGAAACTGCCCAGTCTTAGTCCTAAATAAAGTTCTTCCAGCTGATCTTGTAGAGTTATACATGGTCGACTTTGACCTTATTCTCGGCATGGATTGGCTACACTCCTGCTATACCTCAGTTGATTACAGAACTAGAGTTGTCAAGTTCCGGTTTCCAAACGAGCCAGTGTTAGAATGGACGGGTCGCAGTTCAGCGCCTAAGGGTAGGTTTATTTCCTACCTCAAAGCCTAGAAACTCATTTCCAAGGGATGTATTTATAATCTGGTTTGGGTCAAGGACTGTGAGACCCCAACCATTCAGTCAGTTCCTGTGGTTAGTGAGATCCCAGATGTTTTTCCTGAGGATCTTCTCGGAGTTCCCCCTGAACGAAAATAGACTTCGGAGTAGATCTCCTCCCAGATACTCAGCCCATCTCCATCCCTCCTTACAGAATGGATCCAGCTGAGCTTAAGGAGTTGAAGGAGAAGTGAAAATATATTCTTGACAAGGGATTTATTAGACCCAACATCTCTCCCTAGGGTGCTCTAGTGCTATTCGTGCGTAAGAAAGACGGTACCCTCAGAATGTGCATCGATTACCGTCAGCTGAACAAAGTAACAGTTAAACAAGTATCCCCTACCCAGAATTGATGATCTATTTGACCAACTTCAGGGAGCCAGTTGTTTCTCCAAGATCGATCTCAGGTCAGGGTACCATCAGCTAAGAGTCAGAGAGTGTGACATACCGAAAACAGCTTCTAGAACTCGATATGGTCACTATGAGTTTGTGGTGATGTTCTTTGGACTCACAAACACCCCAAAAACATTCATGGATTTAATGAACAGGGTCTTCAAGCAGTATCTGGATATATTCATCATTGTATTTATCGACGACATTCTAATATACTCTAGAAATAAGGAAGAGCATGCTAATCACCTAAGATTAGCATTTCTGAGGGACTGCCAATTATTCGCTAAGTTTAGCAAGTGCGAATTTTGGTTAAAGTCCGTGACTTTCTTAAGTCATGTGGTCTCAGGTGAAGGAATACAAGTAGACCCTCACAAGATAGCAACAGTGAAGGATTGGCCCAGACCTACCTCTCCTACTGAAATAAGGAGTTTCCTGGGCTTAGTGGGTTATTACTAACGATTTGTGGAAGAATTCTCCTCTATAGCATCTCCTCTGACTAAGTTAACTCAGAAGAAGGTAAAAGTTTAGCGGTCGAATGAGTGTGAGAAGAGTTTCCAGGAGTTAAAAACTTGACTCACCACCCTCCAATTTTAACCTTGCCGGAAGGAACAGATGGGTTGGTTTTTTATTGTGATGCTTCCAGAGTTAGACTTGGTTGCGTTATGATGTAGCGAGGAAAAGTGATAGCGTACGCCTCCAGACAACTCAAAGTTCATGAGAAGAATTATCCTACTCATGACTTGGAGTTGGCAGTGGTGGTGTTCGCGCTGAAAATATGGAGACATTACCTATATGGGGCTCACGTGGATGTGTTCACGGATCAAAAGAGTCTCCAGTATGTGTTCAATTAGAAGGACCTAAATCTTCGTCAGAGAAGGTGGTTGGAACTATTGAAAGACTATGACATGAGTGTGCTATATCACCCGGGCATAGCCAATGTGGTGGCTAATGCCCTAAGAAGAGTGTCTATGGGTAGTGTGGCTCATGTAGAAGAAGGCAAAAAGGAGCTGGCGAAGGATATCCACAGGCTAGCTCGGTTAGGGATGCAGCTGGTGGATTCAGCCGAAGGTGGGGTGGTAATGCAGAGTGGGTCGGATTCATCCTTGGTAGTTGAAGTTAATTCCAGGCAAGATGAAGATCTAGTTCTACTTAAACTTAAGGAAGCAGTTCTCATAAAGGAGGTTGAGGCTTTCTCCAAAGGGGGAGATGGTGTGCTCCGTTACCAGGGAAGGTTGTGTGTACGGGATAATGGTGAGTTGAGACAATGGATACTGGCTGAGGCACACGGCTCGAGATACTCCATTCACCACGGTGCTACAAAAATGTACCGCGATCTGTGGGATATTTGATACCGCTTAAACCACACTTCCGGCTGAAGTATGAAGCGGACATTGTCAATTAAAAACCCAACTTAGAGGTTGGGGTCGATCCCACAGGGAATATGGAAGATCTAAATTACAGCCGTTAAGTGAACTTGTATGGTAGTTACTTCACAATTGG
>JACEIK010001349.1:27766-50920 GCA_018107945.1 Datura stramonium
AACACTTGAAAAGGTTTCACCCCGTAGTCCAGTCCTTGTGGGTTCGACATTCTGGTTCTTAAAAAGAGCCACTATATTACTTGTACGACCCGTACACTTGCGGGCTCATCATCTGATCTTTGGGCTTTCAGGGTATAAAACTTTTGAATAGAGAGATATTCACATTTTTGCGAGGCTGTGCAACGAGGAACGTCAATAGCGGACTAAGGTGGTGGAGGGCTATGTAAAGCCCCTTGCTTGATTCTAACACCCATAATTCTTTTACAGAGCTGGGAGACAGTGTAAAACTCTCCCTAGAAGCTCCTTATAAGTTCTAAGAAATTTTTATGTTGATTGGAAGATCCAAATCAATTTCCGAGCATAGATTGTAAATATGTCATGTGTTCTTGCATTGTAGCGGTGTTTTCAAGACTTTTGGTGGCTGTCTTTTCCAAAATAGCTTGGTAAGATCCTATTCTTCTTTATTCTTAGTTATATGGTGTAGTAGTGACTCAATGGATCTTGGTAGATTGTTGTTACAGAGTTTCTATCGTTGAATCCGTAGAAATCGTATCAATTAAGTTCTGATTGCATTGTTTTCTTGTTGAGCTGTCGTGGCTGCGTTTTGGCAGTATTAGGGGCTTCTATAAGGAAGTATATTCATGGTGATGATATTTTGAATTCGGTTTAGTTTTGGGATCGCTGGAGTTGAGGTATGTTAAGGATTTCGACTCTCCTTTTTGGCATGATTTTCGTTGAACCGAACTCCCGTTGTCATCGTGCGAATTGACTATTTGAGGTTTGAAATTTTGTGTTGTAAATCCTATTGTTTGGGGGAATCTGAATTGTGATCTTTCCCTCATTAATTAAGGTCGCGTAATTGGGCACAAAAATTGGTCGTTTGTCATGAGTCGGAGGGGTGATAGAATGCGTTTAGTTTTACTAGTGTTTTGAGGTGATTCATGAACATTTTGGGCTGACTTGAGGGCTGTTATGGATGTATATTTCGGGGAGGTTATGATGTAGTTACATGTTATATGTGTGGATGATCGGGTGATTGATGAAGAGGTGAGTTAGTAGGCCTGTAGTGACTTTGGTTACACTAGGGTAGTCATGTTAACTATTGTGAAATTGAGGATAGGGTAGATCAGGTTCGATGGAGGATTGTGTCATATGTGGTAGGTCATTGATGGTACGTCGGTGGATGGATAGATACGTAAGGTTAGTACTACGTGGTGGTAGTTAGTTGATGGGGTTTGAGAGCCTATTGTGGGCTATTTTTTAACTTATGTTTACATGTATTGTTTTTTTATTGATTATGAATGATTTTGATCATGATTTTATGTTCTATTTGCGGCCTTGGGGCTCAAGGATACCCAACACACGAGAGTATTTTCGTCCAAGGGGTGGAGATCAGTTTGTGAATGACCTACTGGGTTGAGGATGATATCCTTTATACTATCGAGTTGAGACATGATTATATAGTGGTTTGATATGTTTGAGCCTTCCTGGGATCGCGATTGGTTCTCCCGGATGGATTGACCTCTGCTAACTATGCGCTACCGAGAGAGCGTGCAACAATGCTTGTTTGATTATGTTTATTGAATGGTGTTTACTTTTAATATTCTTGGAATTATATTGTGATTACTGCACATGTTATCTGTTATCTTATAGCAGTGGATGCTAGATATTGGCTGGTGTTAGCTGAGGCTGTTGAGAGGTCTAAAGGCGATGACAAGTGAGTTGTGTTGGCTAGATGTCACTTGTGGCTATTTACTTTTGGACTTGCAAGGCTTATGGGGGCCAGGTAGGTTCTCTTTGTATGTTTTCTTGTACTTTTCAGGCTTATAGGGGCCAAATAGGTTATATATGTTTATTTAAGTTGAGTTTCTCCTCCTACGATATTCAGTATATATGTTGATCTTTAATCTGAGTCTTATAGTTATTTCTGCTTTTCATACTCAATAAAATGTTGTATTGATGCCCTAGTCGGGGCACTACATTCATGCCTACAGGTATTGGTGGGATGTTTGATCAAGTTCCTGGGTGCTGAGTGGAGTTCCAGCTGAGTTGGTGTGCTCCAAGTCTTTCGGAGTCTCCAGATGTTTGAGTTAAGGGTAGATCGGGGTCCTGTCCCGATCATTAGATTACTATTGTATTCATAGAGGCTTATAGATGTCGTTGTGGTGTTAGTATGTTGTTGAAGGCCAGTTGGGCATGAATGTATAATTGTTTTCCATTTTGTGGCCTTAATGGCCTATTGCATTTATTTTTGGTTGGTCAAGTGAGCCTTCTTCCATTTCAGTCTATCATTTACTCTTATTTAACTTATATGGTAATGCCGGACCTCATTGGTTCTGGCCTTTATTTTATATTTGGGCACCGCAGATGCTCATTCAAAAGTGGCACCAGGTGCCAGTCACGCTTCCCCGAGTTTGGGGTGTGACAGATTTAGAAAGAAACTTCAAATTTTGAAAAAATAGCACTTTTGATTTTTGAATTAATACTTGAACTTGTTAATCCACTCAAAATCCATTCCCTTTGGGTTTGACATCCGGCTAGCAAAGAGTCACTATATTACCTGTACGACCGGGTGTGCTTGTGCATGCGTCGGAGGCACAATTAGTGACCCAAGGTTTTGAAGGTAAAATCATAAAGCTTAACAAATAAGAAATCATAAGTAAAACGCATAAACTAGTCAATGGGTCAAAATACTATGAAGCATGATATCATAAATCCTAAACATGAAGAAACATGAAACATGAAGAACAATTGGAGATTCATATAACCGACATACTCCAAGTGAGAATACATGGAGCCCAATTTGTAACCCTATCTAGGAAGTGCGTTCATATCAGGTTAAAACCATGAAAGCATGATATCACTCATGAGCCCCTTAGAGCAAGGGAGACACTCTCTGGTGAGGACCCCTTCATACCTTCGGCAGCACATAGTATATGAGACCTGGGTGCGATGGAACCCCGACCTACTCGTGTTAAATACTACTCCCAAATATACATAGTGCTCATATCATAGTCATGAAACATACTTTTTTTGCATGAGCTAGTTAAAATAATGAAATCTATAAATTACTTAACATACGTGAACTAGCCATGAAAACAAGTAATTATAATCATAACATGAAAATAGAGATTCATGAGAGTTTTTCATAGAAATCAAGTAATTATAATCAATAACCATATATAGAATCATGACAGAATCAATTTCATAAGAGACCATAGAGTTTTTCATCAAAAATGGGTCTAACCCTAAAAATCATAATTGGGTACTTGAAGGAATTGAAATCTTGCAATTGAGCTTGGGATTGGGCATGAGGGTGGAAGAAATCCCCCATACATGACCCCCATACTTGGGCTTTGATGAATTCTTGCTTAGACTTGAGACCTACGAGAGTTGAGAAACACAAGAACCCTAGATTCTTGAGAGCCCTGAGAGGTTTGATCTTCAATCTATGGTGTTAGGGAGAGGAATGAGAGTTTAGGCTTAGTTTAACCCTTAAATACCCTCCTAGAAAATAAAAAACGACCTGATTTAGGAGTTAGAATCACTGAAAGTTACAAAAATACCCCTAGGAAATCGCATTAGAAAACTGCCAGTCAGTGACCACGACTCAACCTACGATCTGTAAGTTCTCACCAAGACTCGTACTGAGTCTCGTGGTTTTTGATCCTACCTTTGGTCATTCTTTTGTGCTCCTACCATGGGAACTCACCACGACCTGTACTACCTTACCACAGGTCATACCACGGCTCATAGTTACCCAAAAATCCTAAATACTTCTCTGAGTCCCTTCCCACAACTCCTTAATATTGACCATACAATCTTGCTATGAGTCGTGGGNCTTGCTATGAGTCGTGGGATGTTGTTGTTGTTTCTTGACCAATTTTTATTATTCCTCTGGACCTCATTTCATGATTCGTACCACCATTCCATGAGTCGTACTGAGAGTCTAATTAAGGAAAATTTTCAGTTTTTCTACTGGTTCATACTCAAAATCTGGGGTCTAGTCTTAGGGACTTTTGGGGTGTTACACAACAAACTTGCCTCCCTACAAAATTGAGCATTATGCAAGGAAATGGTATGGAAGTTCCATACCTCAAAGATCATTCTCAAAATTTTTCTTCTATGATTTGGGTGAAGTTTATGTCAAACCTCGACATGAGTTAGAAACAAGAATGGCCCTATCCAAGGTCAATATGTTATATCCCTGTGTAGGTACGATATTCAATTGCATCGCAACCCACCAAAACTTTACGGGTAGTATTCGTGACCCTTTTATGATAGTCATTGTGTCGTCCCTTAGCCATGTTGGATATCTATAAGTAAGCACTAAATCCAACCACCTTATCTACCCCTTCCTCTCGATTGAGTCCTCATGTTTTCTCCGTTCGCTCATTGCATGCATCCGATAGTCAAACTCCACTGTGTTAATCGATTCCTTATACCTAACACCAAATAAAACTAATTGGATAGTCCACTCTAAAATATAAACAATTTTGTACCTTATTTGCATACTATCTATAGAGGGCTAGCCCTTTGTCGAATTTCCCTTCTTTTGCATTTAGATTAGAGTGGCGGCATATGCGGCGTAAAATTCATGGACCATTTATTGGTTATATTCACTATAATACCCCAAAAGCCCTAAGATTAGACTCAGGAGTTGAAACGGAGAAAACGAGAAATATGGCACCAGGTCACAGAATGAGTTATTCTGTGACCCGTGGGGTAGACCACGAGTCGTGAAGTAACTCATGGTGAGGTAAAGGACTTGAGTTGGAATTTTGGATTTTGGAGCCCCCATGGACCTGACCAGGAGTTGTGGTCATACCCTACGACTCGTTGAGTTATTCGTGGTCAAGGGATATGAAAAGGTGAAGGAAAGTTGGCAATGTACCCTATGGATGGTCACCACGAGTCGTGGTCAGGAACCACAATTCGTGGGATGAGTCGTGGTCAGTCGGTTGAAGATGGTTTGAAATTTGGACAGTGAGGATGAAGAGTGGTGACCACGAGTCGTGGTCACTAGTAACGACTCGTAGGCTCCCCTGTGGCGAGCCCACATGAGCTATTGGATAGTGAACTCGGCGAGTGATGCCACGAGTTGTTGTCTTGCGAATAATTCATCCAGTCCCTCGTGGTGACTGACAGTCAGTTATTTTCTGCAAATTTAGTAAAGGATTTTCCGTAATTCCTATGATCCTAAGGCCTATACTACGTCGATTTAAGCTATGGATCTGGTGTTTTAAGAGGGGTAAGTTCATTTTAGGCCATTCTTACTCATGCATGCAAAGTTGGAGGTCTAGAGAGGTGATCAAGATCATTCTCCTTCATGTTTTCTTCGATTCTTCATTAGGAAATCAAGGGAGTGGTTAAATCAGATCCTATCTGTTATGTCGGGTTATTAATGGGTGAATCCATTTACACCCATGCCCAATCCCTCTTTAATTCATGAAAATCTATGAGATGATTCTATCGGGTTTTAACCCAATGCATGAATTTTATAAGTATCATGGGTATGATCTAGGTATGCTTTAATTGATGAATTATGATTCATGGGCAAGTTTTATCATGTTTTCACTTAGTAATCATGTTTACTAATTTTCCAAATTATGATGCCCATTCGTGAAAACTTATGATAAGATGAGTTTTATGAAGTATGTTCATGTATGATGGATTTTTTGTGAGAAAAGAATGTTTTCAATCTAATCGTATTATCTTCATGTTTTCAAAGTGAAGCAAATTAATTTCAAGCATGTTAAAGTATTGAGCAATCCCATATGTTCAAGTATAACTTATGATTCATGTTAAATTAACATACCACATGGTTTTGGAGTCTAGACTCCCAATTTTTACTCAGCTTGTGGTATGGTTTGAGCCAAGGCTTCTCATGTATGATTCAAATTTATAGGTATTCATGATGACTCGGCTTCGTCAATAGACGATGATAAGCTTCGTTTAAAAATGATGGACAACATACACATTTTTTTTGAGAGTACTGTCTAGCACCGAGTAGGCTAAGGGTCAGTAAACCCTATGCCTCAGAAGTACGCGCCAACGTAGGTATGATCAGATTATATTGGGACCTCCTATGTGAGATATCCCCTAGCCTAAAGGGCCTGCAACTTGATATTGATGTCATGGTGGAGTCTCTAGCCCTGGCTAGGCTTTAGATGGCTCTGTGCACTTGAGTGTAATACTTGGGACCACGTAAGCTCTATTGTGGTATGTCGGTCATATGACGAGTCTCCATTGTCCTCATGATTTCAGTTATGCATGTTTATCACTTATGGTATATATATATATATGTTCTAATGAAGGTTTGACCCAATGTTCAGTTTTACTCATGCCTATCATATTTTAGCTTTGGGTCAATCGATTCATCTATGATACTATGTTATTTTTAGATCATGATTTTAGAAAATAGCATGCAAGCCCTAGTGAAGACCCGAGCGTAGACCCGGATCGTAGACACGGGACAAGGGACCCCGAGAGACCCCAAGTCAACCCATGGCATAAGAAGTCACTAACTCATTCAATAAACATGAAGAAACTTAATTGTAAACTCAGCGGAAGTTTAACTTAACATAAGAAAAAATGAACATCCAAAGCTGAAAACATGTCTAAGTCCGATAAGCCTCTAATATGGATCAGCTGATGGGACAATACCCCCAACTAACTCCGCAATACTGAAACTCAAAATACAACCAAGCAAACTAAAAGTCTAGTCCTTGACAGATGAGGACTCACCAACTAAGTAGGCACTGACTCTGATAAGAGACTACCGACGGGGCTGGACTTGAGAACCGGATCCTGCATCATGAAACGATGCAGCATAGAAACTATGTGGTCAGTACATGGAATGTACCGAGTATGCAAGGTAATTAAAATCTCTTTGATAACATAAATAATTTAAAACCATTCATACATATAACAAGCTTTTAAGAGTAAGTAGAAGACTGCATGCATTCATTCTAGAATCATACTCTTATCATAACGAGTTCATGCATGGATTCAGAACCTAATAACTTACTCGAATGACTCAAAGACAAAACATAACATTTATATCAAAATATGAACAATGAGTGAAACCTTGCTTCCTGCACATGCATGCGTAAGATAATTATCATGAGTAATTGATATGCACATTCAAATGATATAGACAGTGGAAGACTGGTCACTTAACCGACATACCACGATAAAGCTTACATGGTCCCAACTATTACACTAAAGTGGACAGAGCCATCCAAAACATTGCGAGGGCTAGGGACGCTACCATGATATCGATATCAAGCTGGAAATTGCCATTCAGGCCGGGGAAAGCTCACAAAGGAGGTACCAATAATATAATAAAATCAACCTACGTTGGTGCGTAGTTCTGGGGAGTAGGGTTATCGACCCTTAGCCCGCTCGGTGCTAGACTATTCTCCAAAAACATGCAATTCTCTACATCGTATAAATATGAAGCTCAACATCGTCTAGTGACGAAGCTCAACATGAAATCATGCATAAAATCAACATTGTATCAAACTAAGTTCAACATTGTCAATTGATAAAGCTCATTATAAAATCATGCATACACTAGACATCATATAAATATGAAGCTCAACAATGTCATTTCGACAAAGCTTAGAATGAAATCATGCTTATACTCAACATCATGTGAAGTGAAGCTTAACATTGTCCTTGACAAAGCTCGACAATAACATGCATAATAATTAAGTGTGTACTCATAGAGAAGGCTTTACTTTGAAACGTACCACAAGCTAGAATTCATAATAAGGGTCAAAGGAAAATTTCATCTCAACCATGTGGCAAGCTTATGACAGGGAAAATTACAATTTGAAATCATCATTTGGGCATAACCCAAAGCTCTACCATACTTGCAACTGAATATCATCAATATCAACTCATTTTAAGAATTATGCAACTTAATGAAAACCCATACTTGATCATTACAAACCAATCACAAGTTGCTAGGGAATGGGCATGGGTGTGGAGGGAAGCACCCACTCATAGCCTTACATGCCTGAGATTGACGAATTCTAACCCCTCCTAATTGCGCAGCTGATTCCAATTGGAAACCTTGAGAATTCACCTTGATTCTTCTCCTCAAACCCCCAACCTTGCATTCATGAAAGTAATGGCCTAAGATGGGTTTTCTCTTATGAGAACCCTCTATTACGAGCTTAGAACGACTTAGTATAGGCCCTTAGAACTAAAGAATTACATAAAAGCCCTTACTAAAATTGCTGAAAATAACTATCGGGGGGGTCCTAACAGATGACCTGACGACTCGTCGCCAGGGCGCACGATCTGTTGGTTCGCTCGTCAGGTTCACTGGATAAATGGTATGCAGGGGCTCCTAATGAGTGACATGATGACTCATCCCCAGCAGCCACGACTCGTTGCCACTGCCCGTCAAGTGCACTGGATCAATTTTCCAATCTTCCTCTAAAACCACCTCACGACTGACATGAAGACTCGCTGTGTATGACCACGAGTCGTTACATCATCTGTGGGGACCTTGAGTCCCTCATCCTTCCAGCCCTTCCCACGATCACCTGATGACTCGTGGGGTCTCCTCACAAGTTGTTTAGTGACTCGTTCTGCAACTGTTGCAACATTTTTCAGTTTTTCTCCAATTCACTTCCGGGTCCGATTCTTGAATTCTCGGGTTATAACAATATCTCCCCCTTGGGAACATTTTTCCTTGAATGTTAGAAACAAGCAGGAAATAGAAACAAGAAATTATCATAATGCAATACTGATTATTTTACCCTAAATTTCACAGAATGACTACCTCCGAAAAGAACCACATAGCTGAATTAAATTCAGGCATCACATGCATTTATCAAAACATAATTCAAACTTGTGCACATGAACTGAACATGGAAACTGATGAAAGAATTAAATAAAAAACTGATACCTCAAGTCAGAACTAAGTCGGTAGAGAACAAATGTGGATATATAGCCATCATTTCCGCTTCGGCCTCCCATGTAGCTCCTTCAACATGTTGATTCCTCCATAAAACCTTAACTGAAGCTACCTCTTTGTTCCTCAGCCTTCGAACTTGTCGATCCAAAATTTTAACCATAATTTCTTCATAACTGAGGCTGTCATTCACACCAATGCTGTCTACCGGAACTACCAAGGCTGGATCACCCAAGCACTTCTTCAAAAGCAATACATGGAACACGGGATGAACTGAAGCCAATTCTGAAGGCAAGTCCAACTCATACGCCACCTTACCAACTCTTCTCACAACCCGGTAGGGGCCAATATAGCGGGGACTTTGTTTACCTTACATTCCGAACCGCATGACTCCTTTCATGGGAGATACCATAACAAATACCCAGTCGTCCATACCAAACTCCAAATCTCTTCTTCTCACATTAGCATATGATTTCTAACGACTCTGTGCGGTTTTTAACCGGTCCCGTATTAGCTAAACCTTCACTATTGCCTTATGAACCGAATCTGGGCCTGTCATAGCTGCCTCACCAACCTCAAACCATCCGATGGGAGATCTACACCTTCACCCGTAAAGAGCCTCGAACGGTGCCATTTCGATTCTAGAGTGGTAACTGTTATTATGAGAAAACTCAATTAGGGGTAAATGATCATACCAACTCCCTTTAAAATCCATAACGCATTCCCTCAACATGTCTTCAAGAGTCTGGATTGTTTGCTCGGCTTGACCATCCGTTTGCGGATGAAAGGCCGTGCTGAGCTTGACTTGAGTCCCGAGTCCCTTTTGAAAAGTCCTCCAAAATTGAGAGGTAAACTGAGTACCTCTATCTAAAATGATGGAAAAAGGCACTCAATTCAACAGAAATAACTCCCGTATGTATAACTTGGCATAATCCTCTGCTGATTCGGTAGTTTTGACTGGTAGAAAATTGGCCTCCTTAGTCAAGCTATCCATGATAACCCAAATGGAGTCATATTGCCTACGAGTCCGGGGAAAGCCTGTAATGAAGTCCATATTGAACTCTTCTCACTTCCAAGTGGGGATGCTGATATCCTGAAGTATGCCTCCCGGCCTTTGATGCTCGACCTTCACTTGCTGACAGTTCTGACATTTTGCTACGAACTCCGCAATATCCTTCTTCATACCATCCCACCAATAGATTTCTCGTAAATTCCGATACATTTTCGTGGATCCTAGATTAATAGAATATCTGTTACCATGTCCCTCATGGAATATCTGAACCCTCAAATTAATAACGTCTGGAACACATAGTCGACCTTGGTATGGTAGCACACCATCTCCCCCCTGGGAGAAAACCTCCACTTTCTAACTCCACACCTACTCCTTCAGCTTCCTCAATATTGGATTCTGATCTTGCCTATATTTAACATCAACTAGCAAGGATGATTCTGACCCATTAGGCACAACAACAACACTATCGGTCGAATCGATCAATCTAACACGCAGCCTTGCAAGCCGGTGAATATCTTTCACCAATTCCTTCTTCCCCTCATCCACATGGGACACACTCTCAATTGAGAGCCTACCGAGCGCATCCACAACCACATTAGCCTTTCCCGAGTGGTAAAGGACACTCATGTCATAATCCTTAAATGACTCCAACCACCTCCTTTGCTGAAGATTTAGATCCTTCTGTGTGAACACATATTGCAAGCTCTTGTGATCCGTAAATACATCCACATGGACCCTATACAAGTAATGCCTCCATATCTTCAACGCGAATACTACCGCGGCCAATTCAAGATCGTGGGTCGGGTAATTCTTTTCATGCACCTTTAGCTGTCGAGAGGCATAAGCTATCACCATCCCATGCTACATCAACACACACCCAAGTCCAACTCTGGAAGTATCACAATACACGACAAAACCATCGTTACCCTTGGGTAGGGTCAAACTGGTGCCAAAGTAAGTCAAGCCTTCAACTCTTGGATGTTTTTGTCATAAGCCTCCAACCATTGAATCTTCACCTTCTTCTGAGTCAACTTAGTCAAAGGCGCTGCAATGGATGAGAAACTCTCCACAAACCTCCGATAGTAGCTAGCTATGCCCAAGAAACTCCAAATATCCAAAGAATTCATCAGTCTAGGCCAATTCTTCACCGCCTCAATTTTTTGTGAGTCTACTTTTATGCCTTCGTTGGACACCACATGGCCCAAGAATGCCACAAAGTCCAATAGAAACTCACACTTGATGAACTTTGCATATAATTGGAAGTCCTTGAGGGTCTGGAGCACTACTCTCAAGTGAGCGGCATGCTCCTCCTCGCTCCGAGAGTATACCAAGATGTCATTAATGAACACAATCACGAACATGTCCAAATATGGCTTGAACACTCTGTTCATCAGGTTCATAAAAGTTGCAGGAGCATTCATTAGTCCAAAAGACATAATTACAAACTCGTAATGACCATACCGCGTTCTGAATGTCGTGTTCAGGATATCACCCTCTCGAACTCTGAGTTTATGATACCTAGATCTGAGATCTATCTTCGAGAAACACTTAGCACCTTGACAATGACTTTTTTCAACTGTCAATGATAAATGCACATATTAAGGGAACCATCTTTCTTCTGAAAAAATAATACTGGTGCGCCCCATGGACACTGCTTCGATCTACTGAAACCGTTATCTAGCAAATCCTTTAACTAATCCTTCATCTATTTTAGCTCTGCTAGATTCACCCTGTATGGAGGAATAGATATAGGCTGTGTATTGGGAAGGAGGTCAATATCGAAGTCAATCTCTCGCTCGAATGGAATACCTAGCAAATCATCCAGAAAGACCTCTGGATACTCACGTACTACTGGAACTGACTGGATAGTCGGGGTCTCAGACTCAACATCCTTGACCCTAACCAAATGATACATGCAACCCTTGGAAATCATCTTCCTGTCCTTGAGGTAGGAAGTGAAGCAACCTACAGGCACAACTGAACTATCCTTCCATTCAAAGACTGGCTCACCCGGGAATCGGAACTATACTGACCGGGTCCTGCAATTAATGGAAGCATAACAAGCATACAACCAACCCATGCCGAGAATAACATCGAAATCGGTCATGGCTAACTCGATCAGGTCTGCTAAGGTGACCTTGTGGAGAACCAACACCATGCAATTTCTATACACCCGTCTAGTTATAATTGAGTCACCTACTGGAGTAGAAACCTAGAGGATTCTGACAAGACATCGGCTGACTCCGAAGCTACTGGCTACATAAGGTGTCACAAATCACAAGGTGGCCCTTGGATCTAACATTGCATAAACATCAACATGGAAGACTTCTAACAATCCAGTAACCACATCTGGCGAGACCTCTTGCTCCTGACAGGATGTTAGGGCATAGAATCAATTCTGGCGTTGACCGCCAGCTGCATTGGTAGATGCCCCCTGATGTGCTGAGCGGGAGGGTGGGGCTGCTAAGCTAGAAGCTAGGTCACGGCCCCCAACTTGTTCCTGTCTCGCTGCTGGACAATCTCTAAGCATGTGTCCGGGTTGCCCGCACCCGAAACAAACACAGAAACCTTCCAAGAACTGGCCTATATGCACTCAGCCACATCTGCGACAAGTTGGAAGACCTGAATCTGCAGGTCTGCTACTCTGACCCCTCGAGCCTGATGCTCACTCTCTCTGATCATTCCTAGGACAGGATGGCACAGTCAAGGCTGATAAAGATGGGGCGGATGATCTCTGGTGGGTCTGTTGATGGTGCCCACCGCTGGACCTCTGCTGGGAGAATTTATGGCCCTCTTGGCCTCTCTCTATCTCTCGAATGAGCCGCCTCTATTTGCTGGGCATACAACACCATCCGATGAAGTCAATATCCCGATGGAGCATAGCAATCCTGCATTCCTTATCCAAGTAACCAATTATCCCATGCACAAACCTGCTCACTCGCGCCCTCTGGTCAGCTACTAACTCAGGAGCATACATCGATAGGCGGGTGAACTCAAGGGAATACTCTAGTACTGTCATCCTCCCTTGCTTCAGATTTATGAACTCAGCTTCCTTTAGCTCGCTCAACTCCCGAGGGAAGAACCGATCCAGGAATGTAACATGGAACTCTTCCCAAGTGACCGGACCTGCTCCAGCAACCCTGCTGTCTTTCCACTGGCGGAACCAAATATACGCAACCCCTTTCAACTGGTAGGATGCCAACTCTATGCACTCTACACTGCTCACCCCCATAACCTGGGTGATCTGGACAATTTCATCCATGAAGTCGTACAGGTCCTCATCTACCTTGGGCCCAAGAAACTCTGGTGGGTTCATCCTAAATAAGTCCCTGACTCAAGCCATCGTTGCATTGCCATTCTGCGGAACATGCGCAACAGCCTACTGATTGACCTGAGGGGTCAAGGACTGCGCAAGCATAATGATAGCGGCCTGAAACTCAGCGTGGGCGGCTGGCTCCGGCTCCTGAGGCTCCTGAACCGATGGGACCTACTGATGTCCACGACCCATTCCATCCTCTTGGCCTTCACTATCTCCATTCCTCCTCCCATTCATCCTTCAAGGAGCCATGATTCTGCAATCGTGAATAGAATGAATTAGAGGTACAGGAAGACTCTCCATCGGACGACATAGATCATGAAAGGTAGGATCATTTCCTAGAACATTTCATAACCTCTTCGTCATAAGTGTGGCGCGCTTCACACTCATGAAAAATACTCTACTTAACACGGATTTCAGACTCCCTAGGACACATAAAAACTATGGCTCTGATACCACATTTTTCACGACCCAAGCGTAGACCCGGATCATAGACACGGGACAAGGGACCCCGAGAGACCCCAAGTCAACCCATGGCATAATAATTCACTAACTCATTCAATAAACATGAGGAAACATAATTGTAAACTCAACGGAAGTCTAACTTAACATAACAACAGAATGAACATCCAAAGTTGAAAACATGTCTAAGTTTGATAAGCCTCTAATATAGATGAGCTGATGGGACAATACCCCCAACTAACTCTGCAATACTGAAACTTAAAATACAATCAAGATAACTGATAGATGTGGACTCACCAACTAAGCAGGTACTGACTCTCATAAGTGACTACGAACGGGGCTGGACGTGAGAACCGAATCGTGCATCATTAAATGATGCAACATAGAAAGTATGCAGTCAGTACGTGAAATGTACCGAGTATGCAAGGTAAGCAAAACCTCTTTGATAACATAAATCATTTAAAACCATTCATACATATAACAAGCTTTTAAGAGTGAGTACAAGACTGCATGCATTCATTCGTGAATCATACTCTTGTCATAACGAGTTCATGCATGGCTTCAGAACCTCAAAACTGACTCGAATGACTCAAAGATAAAACATAAAATTTATATCAAAAGCTGAACAATGAGTCAAACCTTGCTTCCTGAACAAACATGCATAAGATAATTATCATGAGTAATGGATATGCACATTCGAATGACATAGACAATGGAAGGCTCGTCACTTAACTGACATACAATGATAGAGCTTACGTGGTCCCGACTATTACACTCAAGTGGGAAGAGCCATCGAAAACCTTGCTAGGGCTAGGGACACTACCATGATATCGAAATCAAGCTGAAAGGGGCCATTTGGGGCGGGAAAGCTCATAAGGGAGGTCCCAATAATATAATAAAATCAACCTACTTTGGCGCGTAGTTCATGGGTGTAGGGTTATCGACCCTTATCTCGCTCGATGCTAGACTTTTCTCCAAAAACATGCAATGCTCTATATCGTATAAATACGAAGCTCAACATCATCTAGTGACGAAGCTCAACATGAAATCATGCATAAAATCAACATCGTATGAAACAAAGTTCAACATTATCTATTGACGAAGCTTATTTTGAAATCATGCATACACTAGACATTATATAAATATGAAGCTCAAAAATATCGTTTCGATAAAGCTTAGAATGAAATAATCAGTAGACTTAACATCATGTGAAATAAAGCTTAACATTGTCTTTAACAAAGCTCGACAATAAAATGCATAACAATTAAGGGTTTATGCATAGAGAAGGCTTTACTTTGAAACATACCACAAACTAGAATTCATAATAAGGGTTAAAGGAAAATTTCATATCAACCATGTGGTAAGCTCATATCAGGGAAAATCACAATTTGAAATCATCATTTGGGCATAACTCAATGTTCTACCATACTTGGGTCTATTTAATCTTTTTTGAAAACATCATCAAAATCACGGGTAAGGTTTGAAACATGTCTTTCGTTATCTACTCAATCATAATCACATTCTATTATGAACTACCCACACATGGGCGTTTTAGATGCAATTTTTAGAAAAACAATTTTTGTAAAAGAAATTAAGTTAGAACCCGCCCAAACTCGATAAATCATCAATATCAACTCAATTTAATCATACCCATGAGTAGAAATGTAAGAATCTTGCTATTGAATGAAAACCCTTTTTTAATCATCACAAATTGCTAGGGAATGGGCATGGGTGTGGAAGGAAGAACCCACTCATAGCCTTACATACCTGGGATTGAATAATTCTAACCCTTTTTAATTGCCCAACTGAGATTCCAATTGGAAACCTTGAGAATTCACCTTGGTTCTTCTCGTCAAACACCCAACCTTGCATGCATGAAAATAATGGCCTAAGATGGGTTTTTCTCTACTAAAAACCCTCTATTACGAGCTTAGAACAACGTAGTATAGGCCCTTAGAACTTAGGAATTACAGAAAATCCCTTACTGAAATCGCTGAAAATAATTGTCAAGGGGGTCCTAACGGACGACCCAACTACTCATCGCCAGGACTCACGATCCGTTGGTTCCCTCATCAGGCTCACTAGATAAATGGTATTCTGGGGCTCCTAAAGAGTGACATGATGACTCGTCCCCAGCAGCCACGACTCGTTTCCACTTCCCATCAAGTGCACTGGATCAATTTTCTAATCTTCCTCTATAACCACCCCACGACTGACATGATGTCTTGGTGTCTGACCACGAGTAGTTACATCGTCCGTAGGGATCTCGAGTCCCTCATCCTTCCAGGCCTTCCCACGTGTCACCTGACCACTCATGGGGTCTCCTCATGGGTCGTTAAGTGACTTTTTCTGCAACTGCTACAACATTTTCTTGTTTTTCTCCAATTCACTGTGTTCAATTCTTGAATTCTCTGGTTATAACAACTCTATTCTCAGATTCTTATCTTGTTTATGTTCATATTTTTATATCATGCATGTTTTAAATGATTTTTACTTATTTAAGAGGTTTTACTTACCTTGCATACTCGGTACATTCTACGTACTGACCATATACTCTATGTTATATCATTTCATGATGCAGGCCCCAGTACTCAGACTCAGCCTCATCCCCATCTTTTCTGAGTTAACATCCCACATCTGTTGGTGAGCCGTCATCTCCCGAGGACCATGCTTTATTAGTTTTCTTTATGTATTCGATTTAAGACTTAGAGAGTTAGTTGGGGTCTTGTCCCATCAACTCATCAGTATTAGAGGCTTTTCAGACATAGAATGTAATCAGCTTTAGATTCATGGTTATTTCTGATGTTATGTCTATTTTAGGCTTCTACTAAGTTTATCATGTTGATTTACCATTTTTATGATTGAGTTAGATGTTATGATCATGCAATGGGTCGACTTGGAGTCTCTCAGGGTTCTTTGTCTCGTATCTCGATTCGGGCCTATGTATGGGTCATGACAAACTTGGTATCAGAGCAACAGGTTTGAAGTGTCCTAGGGTGTCTTAAATCCGCATTAAGTAGAGTCTTTTTCATGGGTGTGAAGCGTGCCACACTTATGACGAAGAGGCTATGAGATGTTTATAAAATGTTCCCTTCTTTCATAATCTGTGTCGTGTGATGAAATGTCTCCCTATCCTTCTAACTCATGCTATTCGTGATTGCAGAATTTAGGCTCCCAGCAGAGTTAACAGTAGGAGGAATGAAAATGTAAATGGCCACGAGGATGTCAATAAGGACAGGCACCAACAAGCCCCACCATTCCAGGAGCACCATGCAGGGGAGTCGGTTTTCCATGTTGAATTTCGGGAAGCTATTCAGATGTTAGCATAGGCCTTGACCGCTCAAGTAAACCAGCAGGAAGTGGCGTATCTTCCACATAAAAAAAATGCAGCGGTAGCTCGAGTTAGAGATTTCCTAAGAATGAGCCCGCCAGATTTGCTTAGGTCGAAACTGGACGAGTATCCACATGAGTTTGTCGATGAGATTGTGTATATCACCAAGGTCATGGGGGTGAATGGAGTTGAGTGTGCTGAGTTGGCCTCATAGCAGTTGAAGGGGGTCTCACATATATGGTTTAGACATTGGAGAGATAGTAGGGCAGCCGGAGTAGGCGCTATCAGTTGGGAGGAGTTTCATGTTGCTTTTCTAGATCGATTCTTCCCACATGAGATGAGGGAGTTAAAGGTAGATGAGTTCTTGAATCTTAAGCAGGGGAAGATGACGATGCAAGAATATTCCCTAGAGTTCCCTCATTTGTCTAAGTACGCCCTAGAGTTAGTGGTTCATTAGAGGACACGAGTGAGAATGTTCGTTCATGGGGTGGCGGGCTATTTAGACAAGGATTGCAAGACTTCTATGCTCCACCAGGATATGGATTTCCCTCAGATAGTCTTATACACCAAGAAGATGGAGGCGACGCATTTGAGGGAGAGAGAGGCCAACAGGCCTAGGACGAATAACTATGGATTCTCTATGTCAAGGCCAGGTGGTGGGCACCGACAGAAGAACCACCTGATATCTTCAGCCCTAGTATCTCTAGTGATGAGTGTACCATCAAGACCTAGGCATGATCAGAGAGGTCGAGCATCAAGCTCGAGGGGTCAGAGCAGTCGACCCACATATTTCAGTGTCCCAATTTGCGGTAGGTGTGGTTAAGAGCACATGGGTCAGTATTTGGCGGCTACATGTGCTTGTTTTGGGTTTGCAAAGCCCGAACATACGCTCAAAGATTGCCCAGCAACTAGATAAGGGCATGACAGAGGACGAAGAACAACTTCTAGTTCAGTAGCTGCACCAGCATGCCCATCTCAGCAGGGTGCATCTACTAGCACAACTAGCAGTCAGTTCCAAAATAGATTCTATGCCTTAGCATCCCTCCAGGAGCATGAGGTCTCCCCGGATGTCGTTAATGATATGTTACAAGTCTTCCATCTTGATGTATATTCCTTGTTATATCAAGGGGATACGATTTCTTTTGTGACACCTTACATGGCTATTAGTTTCGGAGTCAGTCAAAAAATCTTATCAAAACCCTTCTCTGTCTCTACTCCGATGGGTGATTCAGTTGTAGCTGGGAGGGTGTATGGAAGTTGCTCAGTCACAGTCCTTCAGAAAATCACCTCAGCAGATATAGTAGAGTTAGCCATGAACTATTTTGACGTAATCCTCGGCATGTATTGGCTATTTTCATGTTATGCTTCAATTAATTGTAGAACCCGTGCGGTAGAGTTTCGATTTCCAGGTGAGCCAGTATTAGAGTGGAAGGGTACGTTTAGTTGTGCTTGTAGGTCATTTCATTTCCTACCTTAAGGCTAGAAAGATGATTTCCAAAGGTTTTGTATACCATCTAATTAGGGTTAAGGATGCTACGTCCGAGACCCCGACTATCCAGTCAGTTCCAGTGGTATGTGAGTATACAAAAGTCTTCCCAGATGATCTACCGGTAATCTCTCCCCAGTAGGAGATTAATTTTGGTATTGACATTCTTTTCGACTACGCAACATATATCTATTTCTCCTAATAGAATTGCCCCAGCCGAGTTAAAGGAGTTGAAGGAGTAGTTGAAGGACCTGTTAGATAAGAATTCCATTAGACTAATCAAAACCCCATGGGGTGCAACAGTTTTCTTTGTCCAGAAGAAAGATGGTTCTCTTCGTATGTGCATTGATTATCTCGATTAAACAAGGTCACCATCAAGAATAGGTATCCTCTACCCAAGATTGATGATTTGTTTGACTAGCTTAAGGGTGACAAGTGCTTTTCCAAGATAGACCTTAGATCCGAATACCATCAGCACAGGGTTCGGGAGAGTGACATTTTGAAAATAGCTTTCAGGACTCAGTATGGTCACTATAAGTTTGTTGTTATCTCTTTTGGACTAAAGAATGCTCCTACAACATTTATGGACTTGATGAACAGTGTGTACAACCATATTTAGACATGCTCGTGATTGTGTTCATGGATGACATCCCTATATACTCTCGGAGCAAGGAGGAGCATGTCGTTCATTTGAGAGTGGTGTTGCAGACTTTGAGGGATCATCAATTGTATGTGAAATTCAGCAAGAGTAAGTTTTGATTGAATTCTATGGCGTTCTTGGGTCATGTGGTGTCTAGTGAGGATGTATAGGTAGACGCATAGAAGATAGAGGCATTGAAGAATTGGCCCAAACCGGTGACTCTTTCAGATATCCGGAGCTTTTTGGGCTTAACTGGCTACTATCGAAGGTTTGTTAAGGGTATTTCATCCATTTCAGCGCCATTAACTAAATTGACCGAAAAGAAAGTGATGTTCCAATGGTCGGATGCTTGTGATAGAAGCTTTCAGGAGTTAAAGACTCGACTTACCTCAACATCGGTGTTAACCCTGCCCGAGGGTACTGATGGGTTTGTGGTGTATTGCAATAATTTGAGAATCAGACTTGGTTGCATATTGATGCAACACAACAAGGTTATAACATATGATTTCAGACAACTGAAAGATCATGAGATGAATTACCCAACCCAAGATCTTGACTTATCAATGGTGGTGTTCGCCTTGAAGATATAGAGACATTATTTGTACGGGGTCCATGTAATATGTTTACGGACCATAAGAGTATGCAATGTGTGTTTACCTAGAAGGATATCAATCTTCGACAAAGGAGGTGGTTGGAGCTACTCAAGGATTACGGCATGAGTGTCATCTACCATCTGGGAAAGGCTAAGGTAGTAGCAGATGTACTTAGTAGACTCTCCATGGAAGTGTGTTTGATTTGGATGAGGGGAGAAAGGAGCTGGTGAAGGACTTGCATCGACTTGCAAGGTTGGGAGTTCAGTTGATTGACTAGATTGATTATGGCGTTATTGTTCAGAATGGATTAGAATCGTCTTTGGTGACTGATGTAAAATCTAGACAAGATGAGGATCCCATTTTAGTAAATTTAAAGGAAGCTTATGTGTTCTAAATGTTGATGATTTAAGGAACCAGATATTGCACGAGGCTCATGGATCCAGGTATTCTATACATTCAGGTGCCACCAAGATGTACCGCGACTTATGGGAAGTCTATTGGTGGAATGACATAAAAAAGACATCGCAAAATTTGTAGCTAAGTGCCCAAACTATCAGCAAGTGAAGGTCAAGCATTAGAGACCGGGAGATGTGCTTCAGGATATCAGTATTTCTACTTGGAAGTGGAAAGAAATCAATATGGACTTCATCACAGGGTTGCCTCGCACTCGTCCACAATATGACTCCATTTGGGTTGTTGTAGATAGGTTAACCAAAAGCCAGTCACTTTCTACTGGTAAAAACCATAGATTCAATGGAGGATTATGCCAAACTATACATCAAAGAGCTAATGCAGTTGCATGGAGTGCCCTTGTCCATCATATCAGACAGAAGTACTCCATTTACCTCTCAGTTTTGGAGGTCATTTAAAAAAGGACTAGGTAGTCATGTCAAGCTCAGTACCGCATTTCACCCGCAAATGGATGGTCAAGCGGAGCATACGATTCAGACTCTCGAAGACATGTTGAGAGAATGTGTGATTGACTTCAAGGGTAGTTGGGATGATCATTTTCCTCTTATAGAGTTTTTACACAATAACAGCTACCGTTCCAGCATTCAGATGGCTCCATTTGAGGCTCTCTATGGGCGGAGATGTAGATCGCCTATTGGTTGGTTTGAAGTTGGTGAAGCTTTGATTATAGGACTAGATTTAGTCCATAAGGCCATGGAGAAGGTTCATCTCATACGGGATAGGTTGAAAATAGCTCAAAGTTTCCAAAAGTCCTATACCGATGTGAGAAGGAGGGAACTTGAGTTCGAGGTTGATGATTGGGTGTTTCTGAAGGTGTCTCCCATGAAGGGAGTGATGAGGTTTGGAAAGAAAGGAAAACTCAGCCCTCTTTATGTTAGCACCTACCATATTGTGAAGCAGGTTTGCAAGGCGGAATATGAATTGGAGTTGCCTTTAGAATTAGCTTTCATGCATTCTATTTTTCATGTATCGCTCTTAGAGTAGTATTTGGGTGATCTAGCTCTAGTTATCCCGGTGGATAGTGTCGATCTGAAAGACAACCTTATTATAAAAAGGTTTTGGTGGAAATACTAGATCGTCAACTTCGAAGGATAAGAAATAAGGAAGTAGCTTCAGTTAAAGTTTTATTGCGGAATCATCATGTTGAGGGATCTACGTGGGAAGCCAAAACAGACATGATGGATAGATACCAATATTTTTTCTCTATCGGCATAGTTCCAGCTTAAGATATCAATTTTTGCCCTAAAATTCTGTTCCGTTTCATGTTCAGTTCATGTGCCCATGTTTCTTTTATGTCAAAGTTGTATGTATGGTTCGTTAATTCAGTTCAGCCTTGTAGTTCAGTTTGGAGGTAGTCATTCTGCCAGTTTTCAACTTAGATGATTAGTATTTGAATATGATGATTGCATTTCTCTGCTTTTCTATATTTTTTCGGACATTCGAGGATTAATGTTCCCAAGGGGGAGATATTGTAATACCCTGAAAGTCCAAAGATCAGATCTGGGAGTTGAAATGGAGAAAACTGGAAATCTGGCACCAGGTCACAAAACAAGTCGTGAAGTGACTCGTGGTGAGGTACACGACTTGAGTTGGAATTTTTTTATTTTGGAGCCCCCACGGACCTAACTACGAGTCGTGGTATGATGCCACGACTGGTTGAGTCAGTCGTGGTCAAGGGCAATGAGAAGGTCAAGGAAAGTTGGCAGTGTACCCTACGGATGGTCACCACGAGTCGTGGTCAGACACCACGATTTGTGGGATGAGTCTTGGTAAGCTGATTGAAGATGATTTGAAATTTTGATAGTGAGGATGATGAGTCGTGTTCACCAGTAACGACTTATAGGGTTCCCCGTGGCAAGCCTAGATGAGCTATTCGGTAGTGAATTCGACGACTGATGCCATGAGTAGTGGTCTTGCGAATGATTCGTCTAGTCCCTTGTGGGGAGTGGCAGTCAATTATTTACTGCGAATTTAGTAAGGTATTTTCCATAATTTCTATGATACTAAGGACTCAACTATGTTGTTTTAAGATATGAATGATGAGTTTTAAGAGGGTAAGTTCATTTTAGGCCATTCTTACTCATGCATGCAAAGTTGGAGGTCTAGAGAGGTGATCAAGCTCATTCTCCTTCAAGTTTTCTTCGATTCCTTCATTGGGAAATCAAGGGAGTGGTTAAATCAGATCCTATCAGGTATGTAGGGTTATGAATGGGTGAATCTGTTCTCACCCATGCCCAATCCCTCTCTAATTCATGAAAATCTATGAGTTTATTTTATGGGATTTTAACCCAATGCATGAATTCTCGAAGTAAGTGTCATGGGTATGATCTAAGTATGTTTTAATTGATGAATTATGATTCATGGGAAAGTTTTATCATGTTTTCAATTACTAATCATGTCTACTAGTTTTCCAAATTGTGATGCCCATTCATGAAAACTTATGAGAGGTTGAGATTTATGAAGTATGCTCATGTATGATGGATTTTTGATGAGAAAAGCATGTTTTCAATCTACCCATGTTATGTTCATGTTTTCAAAGTGAATCAAATTAATTTCAAGCATGCTAAAATATTGGGCAAGCCCATATATTCAAGTATGATTTATGATTCATGTTAAATTAGCTTACCACATGGTTTTGGAGTCTAGACTCCCAATTTTTACTCAGCTTGTGGTAAGGTTTAAGACAAGGCCCTCATGTATGATTCATATTTATATGTATTCATGATGACTCGACTTCGTCAATAGACGATTTTCAGCTTCATTGAAAAACAATGGAGAGAATATGCTTGTTTTTTTGGGAGTAGTGTCTAGCACCGAGTAGGCTAAGGGTCAGTCAAGCCTATGCCTCAAAACTACGCGCCAATGTAGGTATGATCAGATTATATTGGGATCTCCTATGTGAGCTATCCCC